>PVKV010031292.1:0-21200 GCA_004027835.1 Alouatta palliata | reverse complement strand
GGGGAAAAAGGGGAGGGACAGCAGGGGGTGGGGAGTTGGGGAGGGATAGTATGGGGAGAAATACCAGATATAGGTGATGGGGAGGAAGGCAGCAAATCACACTGCCATGTGTGTACCTATGTAACAATCTTGCATGTTCTTCACATGTACCCCCAAATCTAAAATGCAATAAAAAGTATATAAAAAAAAAAAAAAAAAAACTATAAAACATGAAGTTCTGGACCAAAATCAAGTGTTCCTGTCTCGTCAGGGACACAGTGACATATACATTTCGGGGACGATTTAAACAGTAAGATTACCAGCCTCCTGGTGTGATGATGTTCCTTGAAGCTCAACTAACAAACAAACATGATCTCAAGTAAAAAAACTGCTTCTTTCTGGAAGACTGCTGCATTATTTATAGTCTCTGAAACAATGATTTTCCCTTTTGTGATGATTTATTTTAAATTTGAAGCACTTTCCTCTGAGCACGACCCAAGCTTCCTCTGCTACCTGCGTTGATTTGACTCATTTTGCTGTTGCAACTATTGCCCGTTGCAGGCATACCTGGGCTGCTTCGAAGGACTGAGCATAATGACAATAAAAGGGAAAATTGCCTCAGATTTGTGTACCCATCAGGAAAATTATCAAAACAAGCCAAATGTTCTTGCTTTAGTCGCAAAGCGGAGCTCCCTCCACCCTAGCACCTGTGGTCTGAAACTGCTGCACCTGGCCTGTCGTGGACAGAAGATATTTGACTTCACCTTCACCATGAAGTCAAAAGCACCTTTACCACCCTTGCCATTTCCACCAGGAAGGCAGTTGTGCTACATATTCTCTCCAAGAGTACTTTAATTCATTTGGGTGACTCCCAAACAGGCTAGCTTTGCTGTTTTTATTGTTTTGTTTAAATGGCCCCCTTCAATCTTAATTGTTCCTACCTACGGTACCACCAAATCTTTCAAACTTCTCAATATCATTTATTCTAGGAGATCCATTGGATCTCCAGGCCAATAGTATTATGCCTGAGGATAGCTCTTCCTTACTTCTCAGTATTGTCGTGCAGATTTGCTTCTCCTGCCTGGAATCCTGTAGTGCCTCTAAGGACCAAACTGATCCCTTACTTACTTTTCTCAGTCTTTAATCCATAAGATGATCTTATAGATTAAAATGCATTTGCTCCTCAGTAATTACATTTCATTGGATGGGATTTAAAATGGACTCCTTATGTTGTAGCAGTATAAGATACCCTCGGGGGCCCTATGTCCATGTTCCTCCGAACCCCATCTCTAGATTCTGCTCTGCCCTCTCTCCAGTGTACATCATTCTCTTTTTCCCATACAATCTTTGCCTCTTCTACTTTCCCCCATCATTTCATGTTTTCCTTTTCTTCCTGCTGTCCATCTTGTCTCCTACTCCTCAATTCTGTCTACTTGTTACGGTTTCCTCTCTGCAGAGATTATTGTAGAGTAAATCCCCTTTCTGTGTGTCAGTCTACCTGTGTCTGTGTGCATGCGTGTGGATGCAAGTGTGAGAGTGTGTCAGAGACGAGCACGGTGGGGAGAAGGATGGAGACAGACACAATCACTGAGGCAGAAGTCTACCTCAAACTTTCAGAAATAAGAGGATTTCACTATTCTTGCCTAAAGGAATCAAAGGAACCTACGTACATGGCGAATAATGAAGAGAAATCCCTTACAGCTGTAACTCACAATCTTCAACTATTTAGCGCAGTGCGTATTTGCCCCTCCAAGACTCTTACGTACAGAATATTTCCAGTTATGTCAAAAGCATGATTTACTTAAGTAATGATTACTTAATGACTTCTGTAAGGTACATTTTATGTGATTTTGCTTGCATTTTCTATGTTCTCTTTATTTGGGCCACAGCCTTACCCACCTGATCTGTCATGTGCATTTTCAGTGAGGCTCCCCGAGGCTCTTACAGTGATGAATAAAGGAATCTGCACATTTGTACTACACAGTCTTCACTGATTTAATGAGAGCCATGCCAGTGCTACTAAATCAAGCCTATCATTTCTGAAAGGCTTTTATTTTCAGGCATTAATACCAATTACCATGTTTTTGTTGACAAGACAATGAAATACCAGGATCACATTGGTCAAAATTATATTTACTTAAAGGAGAGTACTAATGTGGACCCTGGTATAGTATTACCTTTTTTTTTTTTTTAAGGATAAGATTTTTCTGGAGAAAAAAAACTGAAGGAAAAAAACCTTTTAGCTTCCAATGAAAATGGAACATATCTCTACTTTGATTTTTTTCATTTCATTCAAACCAGACTTGGTAGAACTCAGCAGGGTGGTGCCAGGGACATTCTCCAATTTCCTGGTCTTGTTCTACAGCAGCATATTAAGCTTTTGGAAACATCAATCAGGAGACAGAAAATTGATTTTTCAGCGTTTGAGGTAAGAACAAAAGGTATAGTATTGCCTTTTTAACTTCCTGTGTTTTTTCCTTGCCCCCTACTACCTGCTGTTCTGTTCCTTCCATCCTTCCCCTGTAGATTCCACAATCCCCACGTGCCATCTGCTCTGCTTCTCTCTTTTCTCATTCCAGGATTCAGTACTGAGGTCCTTATGTGATTGGCCATTCATTCGTTTATTCAGTAAATCAGTTGTTAAGCAAACCTATGAGCATGTATTGTATGAGGTGTTCTTATTATAGTAATATTCAGATTATTTGTATAATTTTACAAAATGAAAGAACAACTGTTTTACAATGTTGTGGGTATAAAGCAGACATCACTACAAAACCATTTCCTACCATGGGAAGCATGCCAAAGATGGCAACAATGAAAGCTGGAACGTAAGAGAAATTCAGTGTAGTGTGAGAAATAAAAAAGTGAAACTATTACTTGCTGGGATCACTTGTTTTTCTTCTTCCTCTGAAAGCTGCTCTGCAAAGTTTGCTTCAAGAAAATTCAGTAGATCTACAGCTTCCAGATTCATTTCATCTTCCAGTGGGCTGCTTTTGTCAGGAGCTCAGCAGAGCTGGGAGAGAGTGAGCTAGCTGAGCTGTCAGGTGTCTGAGTAGCCAATTAAGGCAACAAGTCAAAAAATGAAAAAGCCAAAGCTTTGATCACTTACTGTGATGGTAGAAGCAAGAGTCTAAAACCAGAGGAAGTACTGACTCTCCCTGTTCTGTTTTCCCCCATGGAACAATGCACAAATTGAGGGTCAGGTGGATCCACATAGACGTAGGGGTCATCTCACTGTTAAGGGAGCCCTAACCAAAGGCTTAGGCAGTTTTACGGACTCTGGGTTGGGGAAGAGGGCAAGGACTGAGGGTTATGAGCGGAAAAGTACTGAGTACTGAGTCAGAGTTGGGGAAAGCGTCTTCAAGGTTTTCCCCTCTGCCTCCTGTAAGGGGTCCTTGGCAGAGGCAACTGAAGACCCCTACAGCAAGTCTCAAATAAAGAGACCTAGGAATGAAAACGCCTGGACTAGGACTGTAAATATGTGAAACAGCATGACCCGCCAGAGGGATGCAAGTCCTTGACTGCAACCCCTCTCAGAAACTAATGCACTGCCTTTGCACCACCCATGTGTGAGGAGGCAGCTTCCCCCACAAACGTCCTGCCAGGTAAAGCCTTTGTAATTGCCTGTGGCCAGGTCTGAAAAATCACATGTGTGTTTTTAACTGGGAACTGAAATCCTCATTCTTTGTTTTTCATTTTTGGCCTAGAAAGTAGAGAAAGAGCAACAGAAGCAAAATTAGTGTGTAGATTTGAAGAAGTCCCAGAACACAAAGAGAGAAATTAAGAATTAATTGTCAGTGGGTTTGGGAGATGGATACCATAATCTCAACAAAGAGATTTTTTGTAATTAGAAAACAGATTTGTTTCACTCTAGCTGAAGCATTCAAAGGGAAAACAGGACAGAGATGCAAAAAATTGCAGTCTCTTACGTGAAAAAGTTCTTTCCTACTGCATACCACTCCCAGCAGATCCTAATCTCTTGAACTATCTCCACTGCTAAGTTGTCTGTTTGATTTTATCTTCTCAAAGATGGAGGACACAGATGGATAGAAATGTATGACACCATGAGAGAACATCGATTTTGAGTTAGTTCTGCAATCCTTGGACAAGTAACTGCATCTGAGTCTCGGTTTCCTCACCTGTGCAAGAATGACAGGAATACTGAACTGATATACCTACAGGACAGTTCTCCAGTGGCTTTCGAATGACCCAGTTCTCTCCCTGTTCTTCCTTATATTTCTCAAGAGTAACTGTAGAGAGTCTGGGAATGCAATAAGCTGAGACAGGGAGGAACTGTCTGAAACAGCCCAGACCTTATTTCTGTCTTAGTCTTCTAGGAAATGTAGCATCTTCAGTTAGGGATAAACTGCCCTGGATAGCCCAGGCTTTGTTCCTCTCTCCTGTGGAAGCGGGATGTCCATCAAAGCATTCTCCCGTGAGGCGTGGAAGGCAAGGTGAGCTGTCCTATGGGGTCCCTCCACTGTGATGCAACTGGAGCATGTACAGCCAAGACTTCATCTGCTCCAGGCAGCTTCCTTGAGCCTTGGGGGACTGGCTCACAATGGATCTTATGCTGCCTATCTGTAAATAATAAATCCACTTCTGATAATTTGTTGTGTGTATGTTCTGTCTCAGAGAACTCAAATAAGTTGGTAACCAGTATGCAGTGAACCTGCTGCAAAATACCTACCTCAGAGTGGAGAGTAGAGGAGATGAATGTACCTCTCACATTGTACTTGATTATTTAATGGTAGCTTTTGACCTTTTTAAAAATAAGTCTTTAGTTCCTGAAGTACATTATTATGTGAAAACTTTTTAGCCATATATTCTGAGTGTAGGTGGCAGGAAAGAGATAGGAGAAGAGAGCATAAACTTATGTTTGATCCAAACCTAAAAAATTATTTTTCAGAATTCAGGTTTTAAGAGCTCTGTGGTGACTTGAGGATGCAGTTAGAGACAGGGTTAGCTGGGAATATCTGCCAATATCACTAGCCATCTGGCTTTAGAAACTACAGGGTATAGCAATACCAAATATTTAAATGAAAATAAAAATACAGTAACCTGCAAAATAAATATTAGACATCTGGTGATTTTTTTTCTTTATACTGACTACTTTGATGCTTTGTAAAGAGCAATATTAAACACCAAATTCCTTTGAAAAAATAATTCCTTTTGCTTTGCTGATGTGTAGGAATGTGCTTAGTCTTTCTCATTGAGGATTCAACAAAAAAGAGACCCAAATCCTTTCCCCTGACTTTTCTTTCCCACACTCCACACCAGATGCTATGCTTAAGAATCCATTATTCAAAATACTTTAATGCAATTCTGGCTTTAGGCAAGATTGAGTACAAATCTATTCTGCTTCTCTCACTGAATGTAAATATAAACACGACAGAATTCATGTGCTATCTGCGGACTCCGAAAAGTAGATGGTAGCAGGCAAATTGGAAAAGGAGTTCAGAAATCAAAGTACCTTCAAATCAGCAATGAGTTTTCATTCCCTATTCCCCACCTGTTATCACCTGGGTTGAAATCAAAGCCAGCCAGGTACGGACAGAAAAAGCTTTAGGAGGGAGGTATCTTTATGTTCTGGTCTGAGGAACAAGAAAGGGGTGAGGGAGTGTGAAGAAAATCCCGTTTTCTTTTCTTTTATTCTCTTGTGTCTCGATCCCCAGAAAATCAAGTTGCAGCAGGGCAGCCACAGGGGCTGGGTATGTGTGGAAAACTCAGAGAGGAGAATCCTTTCCGATCAGAGCACCTATGGTCCCCAGATCAGGGGGAGAATGCCTGCTGTTTTTTTCTCTCTGTCGTCTCACCACCTGACTCCAGATCTGCAGGCATAGTTGCAAGAAGTAAATGATAAAGTGGAGAAACTGAAGCCTCATATTTTTGACCCTAAGAGGTAAAATGGGGATCCCAGGGAATCATAAAGTGTCAAGGAGATCCTGCTTAGAAGGGAGCTCAACAGAGATATTCCATAAAGTGGCGTACACATTTCCGGACTCATCTCTGCATGGATTAGACCCTACATAGAATGGCAAAGTCTTTAAGAGTAGAAATATGAGCTAGAACACTTCCAAGGACCAAGAAATGGAGGCACATATGCCAAATAGCAGTGCAAAGGCTGAAAACTGACCTCGCATTGAAATTACAGAACATAGAAAGAAACCCCAAGAATAAGAAAAGAGTGATAGCAAGTAATCCGATAAAAGAGACAAAGATATAAAGAGTACTGATTAATAACTAAAAAGGCAGAAAAATAGTAAAAAGCAAAAGACATCATATGGGACAATCAGAGAACAAACAGCAAGCCAGGCACGGTGGCTCATGCCTATAATCCCAGCACTTTGGGAGGCTGTGGGCAGATCACAAGGTCAGGAGTTCAAGAGCAGCCAATCCAATATGGTGAAACCCTGTCTCTACTAATAATATAAAAATTAGCTGGGTGTGGTGGCATGTGCCTTTAGTCTCAGCTACTCAGTAGGCTAAAGTAGAAGAATCACTTGAGGCCAGGAGGCGGAGGTTGCAGTGCGCCGAGATCAAGCCACCGCACTCCAGCCTGGGCAACAGAGGGAGACTCCATCTCAAAAAAAAAAAAAAAAAAAAAAGGAAAGAAAAGAAAAGAAAAAAAGTAGCAAACTGGTTGGGAGGCTGAGGTGGGAGGATTGCTTGAGCCCAGGAGTTCAAGATCAGCCTGCGCTACATAGGGAGACCTCATCTCTACAAAAAATAAAAATAAAAGTAGCCTAGCATGCTGGTGTGTGTCTATAGTCCCAGCTACTTAGAAGGTTGAGGTTTCAGAATCACTTGAGCCTGAGAGATAGGATGAGAGATAGGCTGCAATGAGCCATAATCATGCCACTGCACTCAAGCCCAGTGACAGCAAAACTCTGCCTCAAAAAAATAAAGTAAAGCAAACTGACAAATTTGAATGTAATCATATTAGTAATCACATTAACTGTAGATGAACTAAACTCACAATAAAAAAATAGATCATTAGATTAATTTAAAAAGCATAACACAATTTACTGCCTATCAGAAACTTACTTGAAATATAAAAATACAAATAGGTTAAAAGTAGAAGGATGAAAAAGGATATACCATGCTAACACTAATCAAAAGAAAGAGTAGCTACAGTAATGTCAAACAAAGTAGATGTTTAAACAAGGAAAATTTCTAGTGATAAAGAGGAATATTCCATAATGATAGAAGAGTTAATTCAACTAAAAGACAAAAATAAATGAATCCTAAACACGTCTGCATCTGAAATAGAGCCTCAAACTACCTGGGGAAAAAAAAAAACTATTCAAATAGCAGAATAGACTGATTCACAATTATAACTTGACATTTCTCTCTCCATAATAGACAAAGAAAATAAAGAGAAAATCAGCAAGAATATACAAAAATAAAACAATACTATCAACCAACTATATCTAATTGACATTTATAGAACACTTTATCCAATACTAAATACACATATTATTTTCAAGTGCTCATGATGCATTCACCAAGATAGACCATAGCAAAGTCATGAAACAAACCTGTAAAAACTTTAAAGAATTTATATCATATAAAATATAGTCTGAACATAATGAGATTCAACTAAAAATTATTAATAGAAATATAGCTGGTAAATCTCCAAACACTTAGGAATTAAACAGCACATTTATCAATAATCTGTGGGTTGAAAAGAAAGTTTCAAGAGAAATAAGAAAATATTTTAAAACGAACAAAATTGAAAACTCAACATATCACAACATGTGAGACACAACTAAATGAGCATTTCAAAGGAAACTTATAGGACCGTATGCTTATAATACAAAGGATAAATATCACAAATCAGTGATTAAAGTTTTGCCTTGAGAAGCAGGGAAAAATCCAATAAATTTTATGTGAGCAGATACAAAAACAAAAAACTTGAATTGAAAGAAAAGAATTAAATTCAGAAATATATATAAGCAATACATAATGAGAAGGGGAGTTATTCCAGGAATATAAGGCTGATTGAATGTATGAAATCAATCAATAGACTACAACAAACAGACAAAAAGAAAAATACAACATGTCAATTGATGCAGAAAAATCATTTGACAAAATCTAACATCCATTCTTGATTAAAAACTCCCAGTCAACTAGGAGTAGAAGGGAATCTTAACCCGATAAAAAGCTTTCAGAAAAACCCACAGCTAACAACACATATTTGTTGAAAGACTAAACGTTTTTCCCCAAAGATCAGAAGCAACAAAGAAAGCATGTGGATTCTCAAGATTACTGTGATATACAAAATAAGGGTCCCTCCAAGATGTTCATGGCCTACTCCCCCCAAATTATGCTTATGTTAGGTTATATGACAAAGGACAATTAAGGTAGCGAATGGAATTAATATTGGCAATCAGCTAATTATGAGATAGGAAGACTATCCTGTGTTATCCCAGTAGGCCCAATACAATCATGAGTTTCCTTTTAAGTGGGAGAGGGAAGCAAATAAGTCACTTAGAGAAAAATTGGAAGATGCTACATTATTAGCTTCAAAGATAAAAGGGGTCTATGAACCAAGGATTGTGGGCAGAAAACTGACTCACTCCTACAGCCTCCGGCAAGGAAGGCAGCCCTGCCAATATCTTGGTTTTAGCTGCATTAGACTCATTTCAGATGTCTGTCCTCCAAAACTATAAGATAATAATGTTGTTTTAAGCCACTGAGATTGTGACAATTTGTTACAGCAGCAACAGGAAACCAAAGTAACTACAATCAACATAGTAGTTGAAGATCAAGTAAGTGCAATATGGCAAATAAAAAAAATAGACCTATAGACTTAAAAGGAAAAATTAAAATGTCTCTATTTTTAGATGAGATCATAGTCTATGGAGAAAACCCTAAGAAAATCTTAAGGGGGGTCTATAAAAAAAAAAAACTCCTAGACCCAATAAGTGCGTTTAATAAGTTTTCAGAATATAAAGTCAACATAACATGCTATTTAGGAATGGATTAAAGATTTAAAAAAAATTTAAGTCAACACTAAAATCAACTTTATTTCTGTAGTAATGATGAACAAGTACAAATCAAAGTTTGAAAAATATGTAACGTTTACAATACCTTAACCTGTTTTTGGAAACATTTAAGTAAAATCTAACAAAACATGGTAAGATTTATATGAAGATGACTTCAAAACACTGATAAATCAAAGAGGAGTGAAGTAAATGAGGAGACACACCCTATTTAGGGAATGGAAGACTCCATAAACAGGAGAACTCAGTGGAAGACCCAATATAGTTAAGTTGTCAGTTCTTTCCAAATTGATCCACAGATTTAATGCAATTTTGCATTAATTTTGGAAAGTCAAAATGTCAGCAAGAGTTTTGTTTTTCACAAAGAGAAACTCGTTTTAACAATTACATGGAAAGGCAAAGGGAAGGCCAAACAGTTCTGAAAGAATGTATTTGGAGAACTCATACCATCTGATTTTAAGACTTTCTATAAAGCTTCAGTAATCAAGGCGGTGTGGATCTGGCTAAAGTATAAGCACATAAATCATTCAAGCAGAACAAATTATCTAGAAATAGACATACACTTTTTGTCAAAGGTCCACAGCAAGTTCAATGGAGAAAAATACTCTGTAACAGTGGTAGAAGAAATGTATATCCATGTCTTAATTCCGTCTGCTAACAACATTCTACAGACTTGGTGTTTTAAACAAAAGACATTTTTTTCTCTCAGTTCTGGAGGCTGGGAGTCCAACATCAAAGTGCAAAGTGCTAGAAGATTTGGTTCCTAGAGGGAGCCCTTTTCTTGGCTTGCAGAAGGCAGCCTTCTTGCTATGTCTTCACATGGTGAGGAGAGGCAGACAGCTCTGGTCTCTCTTCCTCTTTTATAAGAGTACTCAGCCAGGCATGGTGGCTCACACCTGTAATCCCAGCACTTTGGGAGGCCAAGGCAGATGTATCACCTGAGGTCAGGAATTCAAGACTAGCATGGCCAACATGGTGAAACCCAATCTGTACTAAAAATACAAAAAATTAGCCGGGCATGGTGGTGCACGCCTATAATCCCAGCTACTACGGAGGCCAAGACATGAGAATCACTTGAACCCAGGAGGTGGAGCTTGCAGTGAGTGGAAATCACTCCTCTGCACTCCAGCCTGGGTGACAGAGTGAGACCTTATCTCAAACAAATCAAAACAAACCACTGCTCTCATCATGGGGGACTCAAACTCAGGATCTCATCTAAACCTAATTACCTCTCAAAAGCCCCACCTTCAAATACCATCACACTGGAGTATCAAATATTCAGTCTATAACAATCCATATCCCCCTTAAAAAAAGAAGCTTGATACCTAAACTTAACATTCATAAAAGTATTAACATAAAATATATCACAGATTTAAATGTAACACTTAAAAATTTATAAATCTTCTAATATAAAACACAGGAGAAAAAATGTTATGACCTGGGAATAGGCTTGTATCTAGAATATATTTTTTATATTCTCAAAGCTCAATAATAAATCAACAATTCAAGTTGTAAAAAAAAAATGAGTAAAAGACTTGAAAAAACACTTTATAAGTACTTTATCAAAAAAGATATTATGATGGTAAATAAGTGGATGAAAAGATGTTGAACACCCTTAGCCATTAGGAAAATACAATACAAATACTTCCTTAGCCATTTGAAATACCACTGCAGATCTATTAGAATGACCAAATTTTTAAAAATCTCACAATAACATGTGCTGGGAAGGATGCAGAGCAATTAGAATTTTGTACATTGCTGGTTATGAACTGAATGTTTGTGTTCCCCCATCCAAATTCATATGATGAAGCTCTAATGCCAATGTGGCTGTATTTGGAGATGGATGGGACCTCCAAGGAAGGAATTAAGGTTGAATGAGGTCATAGGAGTATTGCCTGATCCAATGGGATTGTTATCTCTTAAGAAGAGACATCAGGGAGCTCTTTCTTTCTTTCTCCCACTTGTGAAGATACACCTAGAAGGTAGCTGTCTGCAAGCCAGGAAGAGAGCCCTTGTCAGAAACCAAATTGGCCAGAACCTTGAACTTGAACTCCCAGACTTCAGAACTGTGAGAAAATAAACTTGTTATTTAAGATACCAGACTGTGGTATACAGCGTTATGGGAGCCTGAGCTGACTAATACATGGTGGTGATATAAAATGGTACTGCCACTTCAGAAAACAGTTTTGGCGGTATCTTACAAAGTAATGTTCTCTTACCCTGTGACCCAACGATTCTACTCTTAAGTGTTTACATCCTAGAGAAATGAAAAGTTATGCCATATAAAACCACTGGTATATGAATGATTGTAACAGCTGTATTCATACTGGTTCAAAGTTGAAAATAATCCAAATATTCTTCAATAAATGGGTGAATGAACTGGTACATCTGTATAACAGAATACTACTCAGCAATAAAAAGGAATATGCCATGTATACACCCAACATCCTGGATGAATCAAAGACATTAAGCTAAATGAAAGAAGCCAGTTTCCATATGTGACATACTATTAATATTTTATTCCATTTATATGTAAAAAGCATATAAATGCTGGAAAAGTCAAAAGCATAGTAGCAGGAAACAGATCAGTACTTGCCAGGGATTAGGGGAGGCTAAGACTACAAAGAGGCAATATGGGGGTGGTGGAACTGTTCTGTATTCTGATTGTTGGGGTGGCTATGGTAATCCATACATGTGATAAAACTATACCCCCAAATACATCAATAAATAAGGCAATTTAACTCTGTTAACTATTAAAATAAATATAATTCCACTGCTATTTGTGGTAGATATTACTGGTACTGAGTAATATCTTAAGATAGTCTCCTTTGGACATGAAAAAGACTTCTCCTGTTGTTAGATAATTTTATGTGGAAGTTAGATAATTGCAAGTGGAAGTGACATGTATTATTTACAAGACAAAACATAAAAGATGTGGGGAGAGAGCTCCAAGATGTTCTTCTGCTACTTACACTGAGAAAGTCTGCATGTTCCAAATGATGCAATTTTAACATCATGGAGCCTCCATCAGCCAGGGTACCTGAGTGACTGTAGATCAGAGACATCTTTCCTCCCACCCTGCCAATCCATTATACATTTAAAATGAGCGTAGAAAGAACATTTGTTATGTAAAGCCACTGAATTGCCCTGCTTACTATAGAAATTATTCACGAAAGTTGACTGCTTCTGTTACAAAAACCTAAAGCATGTCACATTGGCTTGGCAGTCCTGGATCAACAGGGAAAAAATAGGACATCAGAGGCTCCAATAACAAAACATTAAATTAAAATGAAGCCTGTTGTATATGACTCATAAAGCAGACAACATACCCAGTGTGCTTGTGGCTTTAGAACAGTGATTCTCAAATGGGCAATTTTTGCCTCTTAGGGAATATTGGTAATGTCTGGAGATTATTTTTGATTGTCACGGTTGGGAGGGTGCTAGTGAGTAGAGGCATGGGATGCTGCTAAATTTCCTACTATGCACAGGATAACACCCGAAAAAAAGAATGTTCCAGCCCAGGTGTCAATGTGCTTGAGAAACTCGGGTCTTAAAGAAGACACTGGAAAAAGACATTGCTACTGGCTATATTTGTTAGCATATTGCAAAATAAAGAGGAAAAACTCAACTAAATTTCTGCAAACAAAAATGACCAAGGACACACATGAATGTTAATTGCAGCACAGTTTACAATAGCAAAGACCTGGAACCAACCCAAATGCCCACTGATGATAGACTGGACAGGGAAAATGTGACACAAATACACCATGGAATATTACGCAGCCATCAAAAAAGATGAGTTCGTGTCCTTTGTAGGGACATGGATGAACCTGGAAACCATCATTCTCAGCAAACTGACACAAGAACAGAAAATTAAACACCGCATGTTCTCACTCATAGCCGGTTGTTGAACAACGAGAACACATGGACACAGGGAGGGGAGCATCACACACTGGGGTCTGTCGGGGGGAAATAGGGGAGGGACAGCGCCATGTGGGGAGTTGAGGAGAGATAGCATGGGGAGAAATGCCAGATATAGGTGATGGGGAGAAAGGCAGCAAATCACATTGCCATGGGTGTACCTATGCAACAATCTTGCATGTTCTTCACATGTACCCCAAAACCTAAAATGCAATTTAAAAAAAATGACCAAGGAGATTCACAGCTGAATTCTACCAGAGGTACAAAGAGAAGCTGGTACTATTTCTTCTGAAACTATTCCAAACAATACAAAAAGAGGGTCTCCTCCCTAACTCAATGTATGAGGCCAGCATAATCCTGATACCAAAACCTGGCAGAGACACACCAAAGAAAGAAAATTTCAGGCCAATATCCCTGATGAACATCGATGTGAAAATCCAAAATAAAAAACAGCAAACTGAATCCAGCAGCACATCAAAAAGCTTATCTACCACGATCAAGTCGGCTTCATCCCTGGGATGCAAGACTGGTTCAACATATACAAATCAATAAATGTAATCCATCACATAAACAGAACCAATGACAAGACCACATGATTATCTCAATAGATGCAGAAAAGGCCTTTGATAAAATTCAACACAGCTTCATGCTAAAAATTCTCAATAAAACTAAGTATTGATGGAACGTATCTCAAAATAATAAGAGCTATTTATGATAAACCCACAGCCAATATCATACTGAATGAGCAAAAGCTGGAAGCATTCCCTTTGAAAACTGGCACAAGACAAGGATGTCCTCTCTCACCACTCTTATTCAACATAGTATTGGAAATTCTGGCCAGGGAAATCAGGCAAGAGAAAGAAATCAAGTTTATTCAAATAGGAGGAGAGGAAGTCAAGTTGTCTCTGTTTGCAGATGACATGATTTCATATTTAGAAAACCCCATAGCCCAAAATCTCCTTAAGGTGATAAGCAACTTCAGCAAAGGCTCAGGATACAAAATCAATGTGCAAAAATCACAAGCATTGCTATATATCAATAATAGGCAAACAGCCAAAGCATGAGCGAACTCCCATTCACAATTGCTACAAAGAAAATAAAATACCTAGGAACATGTAAAGGACCTCTTCAAGGAGAACTACAAACCACTGCTCAAGGAAATAAGAGAGGACACAATAAATGGAGAAACATTCCATGCTCATGAATAGAAGGAATCAATTATCATGAAAATGGCCATACTGTCCAAAGTAATTTATAGATTAAATGCAATCCCCATCAAGCTACCATTGACTTTTTTCACAGAATTAGAAAAAATTACTTTAAATTTCACATGGAACCAAAAAGAGCTCATACAGCCAAGACAATCTTAAGCAAAAAAAAAAAAAAAAAAAAAAAAAGCAGAAGGCATCATGCTACCTGACTTTATACTACAAGGCTACAGTAACAACAGCTACTGGTACCAAAAGAGTTATATAGACCAATGGAACAGAACAGAGCCTTCAGAAATGATGCCACACATCTACAGCCATCTGATCTTTTACAAACCTGACTAAAACAATCAGTGCAGAAAGGATTCCCTATTTAATAAACGGTGTTGGGAAAACTGGCTAGCCATATGCTGAAAAGTGAAACTGGACCCCTTCCTTATTCCTTATACAAAAATTCACTCAAGATGGATTAAAGACTTAAACATAAGACCTAACACCATAAAAACCTTAGAAGAAAACCTAGGCAATACCATTCAGAACTTTTGGCATAGCCAAAGACTTCGTGACTAAAACACTGAAAGTAATGGCAGCAAAAGCCAAAATTGACAAATGGGATCTAATTAAACTAAAGAGCTTCTGAAACTATCATCAGTGTGACCAGGCAACCTACAGAATAAGAGAAATTTTTTGCAATCTATTCATCTGACAAAAGGCTAATATGCAGAATCTACAAGGAACTTAAACAAATTTATAAGAAAAAAACAACCCCATCAAAAAGTGGGCAAAGGATATGAACACATACTTCTCAAAAGAAGACATTTATGCAGCCAACAAAATGAAAAAATGCTCATCATCACTGGTCATTAGAGAAATGAAAATCAAAAGCACACTGAGATACCATCTCACGCCAGCTAGAAGGGCAATCATTAAAAAGTAAGGAAAAAACAGATGCTGGAGAGGATGTGAAGAAATAGGAACGCTTTTATGCTGTTGGTGGGAGTGTAAATTAGTTCAACCATTGTGGAAGACAGTGTGGCAATTCCTCAAGGATCTAGAACCAGAAATACCATTTAACTCAGCAATCCCATTACTGGGTATATACCTGAAGGATTATAAGTCATTCTACTATAAAGACACACACACACACGTATATTTATTGCAGCATTATTCATAATAGCAAAGACTTGGAAACAACCCAAATGCCCATCAATGATAGTCTGGACAAAGAAAATGTGGCGCATATATATATATATATATATATATATATATATAAAATGGAATACTATACAGCCATTAAAAAAATGAGCTCACGTCCTTTGCAGGAACATAGATGAAGCAGGAAACCATCAATCTCAGCAAACTGACACAAGAACAGAAGACCAAATACTGCATGTTCTCACTCATAAGTGGGAGTTGAACAATGAGAACACATGGACACAGGGAAGGGAGCATCACACACAGTGGAGCCTGTTGGGGGATAGGGAAGGGATAACATTAGGAGAAATACCTAACGTAGATGACAGGTTGATGGGTACAGCAAACCACCATGGCACATGTATACCTATGTAACAAAACTACATGCTCTGCACAGGCATCCCAGAACTTAAAGTATAATAATTTTTAAAAAGACCAAAAAAAAAAAAAGGCCAAGTAGAAAGATTCCAGCAATCATGATTTTTCAATACTGGAAGGCCAATTTCTTTAAAAGCCCAAACAGAAAGAGAGAAAATTGAGACCGACCCATTAAAACAAACCTCTTGATGAATAAATAAGCCACAGGTAAAAAATTCAGACTGTGAATATAGCCCCCAGTAAAAACTGATGATGGGTAAAGAGGCTCATGGAAAAAATAAGATTAAAGGCATAGCTTACCACCAGAAGGGCACTATCTATTATTAAAGGAGAGAAAGCAAAAATATATAACAAATCTGTGAAACAGTCTCAAAAAGAATTGTGGTTGTAATTTCTGGAATTTGGAAAACACTAGAATAAAAATAGATTATGTAATAAATCTTATAAGATTTGTAGTGCCAGAAAAGTTAAGGCTTAGACATTCCCACCAGTAAAAAGGTCTTATGACCTGTTGAATCTTTAACGCTTAGGTTCTCAAAACTTCCTCGAGCAGGAAGTAGACAAAAAGTTGTACAGTCCCCAACGTGTGCATATTACCCAATGCCAACTTCAGAATTGGCCAGTACGAATATGAGCAAATAAGCTACTGAGAATGCAAAGTTAGGGACTATAAAATTCAATGAATAAAGGAGCTCTTCCCAGAGACTAGAATCTGTGCCACATCATGAAACATTTCCATTCCTGGATAAACCCTAAACTGAAAATGAGTGTTTGTTATTCTGATTAACATAGATTTTGAGAATTTCTTTTAAATGTATTATCGACATTTCCCCACCCCCTAATGCCTGTCCAATAGGATTTCAGAGTTGTACTGTGCAGTGATTGCTATATGTTCCTATTCTTTCTTCTCAGGGGGAAGTGTTTATTGTAGTTACTCTCTTCCCTGTTCTGCTACTGTATTTTGTGTGTATGAGTATGTGAATACACATGCATGTGCATTCAGAAAAGGAGCAGCTAGCTTACATTTTTATTTCAAAGGCTCCATGCCAAGAAAAACCACATTCATCCCTGATGTAAGGACTATTGTGAATCACCCAGAAATCTGAGGGATGGAATTCAATGCTATGATTGATGAGCCTTAGTCACTGCAGAGCATAGGAATTCTCCTGAAGGAGATCATGAGGAGGAGGTGAGTGTGATCCACACTTGATAGGAGGAATCAACTTAATAATTAGTGACTAGAAGACAGGATCTAGGAAACCCATGACTCAGGCTAAAGCACACAAGGACAGGTGTGAGCTACCCATCTGCTCTTTTATCCTGCTGTGATGACTACAGGGGCTGTGTGTTCCAGGTTGTGCAACCATAAGATGGTGGATCCTCTGATGGGCTGGATCCCTGGGTGACTATACAGAGCAGAGACCTTCCCCACACTGGCCCCTGCCAACCTACCATAGACATATAACAAGAGTAATGTCCTGACTAATATACACTTCCACCCTCATTTTGGACTAAGCATCTTTAGTAAACAGAATCATCTTGCTATTCACACCATAATAATGTCATGAAAGAGAGGGAACTGATACAAACTAGTAAGACACTGAAATGGGGAGATTTCATCGCCCGAGGGCCACACACACAAATATCCATTCAAAAGTACGTCATAGTGCCCTCATGGCATAATATAAATTGTTTTGCATACTCACTGTGTAAAAATGTGGTGTATAGCTCTGCATAAACAGGTTCTTCCTGAAGCATTCCCACTGCAAGCCAATAATGTGAGATGTCTGACTATAAAATTAAAGCTTATGAGTACTTTTTTTTTCCACAAAATAACAGGAAGAGAAAATTCATGGTGCATGTCACTATTCACTAGTTCAGTATATGTCCACATTTTAACTTTTAGGTTAAATCCAATATTTACCAGTGAATCCCTCCTAATAGAAGAGTTTAGTACTTCCACTCTACCACTTGTGTCTTTCTTAAGTCAGGGGAGTTGGCCATGAGGGGAAACTGACAATCAGCCCCCTTTCTGGAAGATACTAGTTTCTACTGGGTTGGTGTGGGGAAAAAAAATTGTTCATGTTTCTACTGCTGCATCTGGGGCTGTTTATTAGTTTCATTTTGAAAGATGGAGGGAAGATGAACAAATCACAAAATTTATTTTTCAGGGCATACTTGATAGAATCAGAGACCTTTTACCCTTCTATATACTGTCTAGAAAAGTGAAATCAAACCAACACAATATGATTTGGTTTCCTCAGACTTTGTTACTGAAGCTAGGCTTGATAGATAAAACTGTATCAGGCTGTTTTTTTTTTCTTTTTTGAAACACAAGCCTAAGACAAATTCATAGATCAAAGCCTACATGAAATATAATGTATCTGGTTCTTCTTCATAAAAGATTTTGTTATCATATAGATAATGTATACAGTCAGTGTGAAATACATAAAATCTTGACAAGTTAACAAAGCAGCATCCTTGAAAAATTTATCCAGTTTCCAAAATGTACTCATGGAGAATAACTATCCTACTGTTAAAAATGGAAAAAATAAGTAACAGAGACTATTTGGAAAACATTTCTCCAAACTGCCTTTTTGCTGTCCTTGTGTTTCAAAATCAGAGAGTTGGGATTAAAGAACTCTGTCTCTACCTATCAACTAATAACAGCTTCTCATTTGAAAACTTGATAAAATTGGTAGCTACATGACTGGGGAATTAGAGTGGATAGGGAACAGAGTGGGCAGGTAACTTTTTCCCTATCTCCGTATATGTTTAGAATTGTGAATTATATAAATATATTATCTAAACAAAAGTTAACATGCAAATTTTGAAAAAATAAAGTGAAAGCCAACCTAAGCTTATCTGATGTTATTCAGCAGGGCATTAAGAATTACACAGCGGAGGATCCAAGATGGCCAATTAGGAGCAGCTGAGGATTGCAGCTCCCAGTGAAAGCGTGGAGGGTGAGTGGACACCACATTCCCAGATGGATTTTTATTGCCCACAGACCAGGAGATTCCCAGGGGGAGGAGCCCCACGGGTCGCCAGCACAGCTGGTTTGGCCGGCGCAGCTGTTTTCAATGGCGCGGCTGCTTTCACGCCACTGTTTGGAGCAGCGCCCCGGCGCAGCGGTTCCCCATACAAAATACGTGGGTCGGGGTGCCCTTTTAGCTGGCAATTGGAGCTCCGGGAAGGCAGAGCCACCCATTCATCTGATTAAAAAAGGGGACTGAAACAGGCAGCCAGGACAGGAGATTTCCCAGGCAAAAAAACGCCAGCGCCTGCGGTTTCAGCCGGCGCAGTGGGTCACCGCACGGGAAATCACACAGATCCCGGCGCCTTTTCAACAGGCAGCTGGAACACCTGGGAGACAGTTGACCATTAAACTAAAAAAAAAAAAAAGAAAAAAACACTCTGAGGCAGGGAGCCTGGTGATCAGGCTTGGCGGGTCCCACACCACAAAAAAAAACCAGCCATCAGAAACGCTCTGGATCGAGAGTTTCACAGCAAGCACAGCTGAACCCGGGACGGTCCAGCTCTGTGGGGGAGGGGCGTCCGCCATTACTGAGGCAGTCTACCACTACGGAGGTAGTTTGCCATTGCAGATGCAGTTCTAAATACACCGGTATAAACTGGACTGCAGGGAAGTTCACACGGCAGCTGGGCGGAGCCCACACCACCTCAGCAAAGCCTCTGCAGGCAGTAAGTAGGCTGCCTCATCGCTGGGCAAGGCAGTCCTGAGAAAAAGGCAGCAGCGCAAGGGAAACTCATAAATAAAGCCCTAACTCCCCGGGACAGAGCACCTGGGGAAAAAAAGGGGTTTATGAGTTCTGCTGCAGCAGACTTAAATGTACCTGCCCAGCAACTCTGAATGAACAACGGAGCTCACAGCTCAGCACTTGAGCTCCTATAAAGGACACTCTGTCACCTCAAGCAGCTCCCTGACCCCCGTATATCCAACGAGTCACCTCATAAAGGAGAGCTCAGACTGACATCTGGTGGATAATCTTCTGGGACAAAGATAGCAGAAGAAGAAACTGGAAGCAACCCTTACTGTTCTACAGCCACTGCAGGTGATCCCCAGGCAAGCAGGGCTGGGAGGGGACCTCAGCAGTCCTACAGCAGAGGGGCCAGGGTATTAGAAGGAAAACAAAGAAACAGAAAGAAATAACTTCATCATCAACAAACTGGATGTCCAGTGAGAGACCCCATCTGAAAATCACCAACCACAAAGACCACACATAGATAAATCCACAAAGATGGGAAGAAACCAGCACAAAAAGGAGGAAAACACCCGAAACCAGAATGCCTCCCCTCCTACAAGGGATCACAACTCCTCACTAGGAGAGGAACAAGACTGGATGGACAATGAGTGTGATGAAATGACAGATTCAGGCTTCAGAAGGTGGGTAATAAGAAACTTTTGTGAGCTAAAAGAAACTGTTCTAACCCAATGCGAAGAAACTAAGAACTGATATGATGAAATGCTAACGAAAATAACCAACTTAGAGAGGAATGTAAGTGAATTGATGGAGCTGAAAAACACAACGCAAGAACTTTGTGAAGCATACACAAGTTTCAACAGTTGAATCGACCAAGTAGAAGAAAGGATATCAGAGGTCGAAGATCAACTCAATGAAATAAAACAAGAAGGCAAGAATAGAGAAAAAAGGGTAAAAAGGAATGAACAAAGTCTCAAAGAAATATGGGACTATGTGAAAAGACCTAATCTACATTTGATAGGTGTACCTGAATGTGATGGAGAGAATGAATCCAAGCTGGAAAATACTCTTCAGGATATTATCCAGGAGAACTTCCCCAACCTAGGAAGGCAGGCCAATATTCAAGTTCAGGAAATACAGAGAACACCACAAAAGATATTCCTCAAGAAGAGCAACCCCAAGGCACATAATCGTCAGATTCACCAGGGTTGAAATGAAGGAGAAAATGCTCAGGGCAGCCAGAGAGAAAGGTCAGGTTACCCACAAAGGGAAGCCCATCAGACTCACAGCAGATCTCTCAGCAGAAACCCTACAAGCCAGAAGAGAGTGGGGCCAATATTCAACATCTTTAAAGAGAAGAACTTTCAACACAGAATTTCATATCCAGCCAAACTAAGCTTCATAAGGAAAAATAAAATCCTTTGTGAACAAGCACGTACTCAGAGATTTCATCACCACCCGGCCTGCTTTACAAGAGCTCCTGAAAGAGGCACTAAACATAGAAAGGAACAACCAGTACCAGCCACTCCAAAAACATACCAAATGGCAAAGAGCAGTAACGCAGTGAAGAAACTGCATCAACTAACCAGCAAAACAGCCAGCTAGCATCAAAATGGCAGGATCAAATTCACACATAACAATATTAACCCTAAACGTAAATGGGCTAAATGCCCCAATCAAAAGACATAGACTGGCAAACTGGATAAAAAGCCAAAACCCATCAGTGTGCTGTATCCAGGAAACCCATCTCACATGCAAAGATACACAAAGGCTCAAAATAAAGGGAT
>PVKV010031291.1:0-21168 GCA_004027835.1 Alouatta palliata | reverse complement strand
ACGGAGTTTCGCTCTTGATACCCAGGCTGGAGTGCAATGGCGCGATCTCGGCTCACCGCAACCTCCGCCTCCTGGGTTCAAGCAATTCTCCTGCCTCAGCCTCCCGAGTAGCTGAGACTACAGGCACGTGCCACCATGCCCAGCTAGTTTTTGTATTTTTAGTAGAGACAGGGTTTCACCATGTTGACCAGGATGGTCTTGATCTCTTGACCTCGTGATCCACCCGCCTCGGCCTCCCAAAGTGCTGGGATTACAGGCGTGAGCCACCGCGCCCGGCGAGAAAGATACTTCTTAACAGAGAAAGGTCTGTTCAACAGACCCTTGTTGAACACTTATAAAGACGCTGCCCAGAATGTCTTGTAGACACTGCACAGTTTTTGTAGAAAGGTGAAGATCTCCGCAAAACAGCCGTTGCCTGGGGGAAGAGATGAATTTAACATCCAGGTTCTTCGCTGATTTTGTGGAGGCACACGAGTTCATTGATTTACCTTTTGTCTAACCATTACAGCAATTCCTGTGGCCATGAGAGGCACAAAAGCCTGACAGGATGATGGAGGCATTTGCGCAGGGATATTGTCAGTGCAATAAAGAATAATTTTAGTTCGGACGCTCATGCTCTCTCCCCTTTGCCATCATTTTGTTGAACACCAGCCATAACCCCAGTGTCAAAAATAAGCCCACCGCAAAAAGGTCTATTGCCGTGAATAGAGGCGCCAGTGATGGAGGAGTCCTGGTAGAGAAGCAACTCCGGAGTCTGCAGTTTCCTAATTCAATATTAACAACAATGCTGTCCTCTTACTGTCTTCTCCCTCATTCCTATTTTGCGTGAAAATAACGTAAATGCCTAAGCGCTTTCTATTCAGTCCCCAAACGCAAAGCAGATCCTGGCTAATGGTAACAATAATCTGAGTGGGTTTAACTGCAACATTGCAAAAAAAGGCAGGCAGTACTCTTAGACTACAGGGGTGGATCTCATCATTTGATTTTCCCAACTCCGCCAGGAAATAAGAGGGGCCCTGGCTTGGGAGAGGTGTGTAGGGGGTGGGCCCCCCGGAAGTCCTGCTGCGCTGTTTAAATCTAAGGTCACCTAACGGATGGCGGGAGCGGCCGCGCTAGCCTTGGCGCAGGGCGCGGCCATTGGTGACGCACGCCGGGGAGCACGGCGCCCACGTTTCCACCATTAGCGAGTCCTCACACCCGGCGCTCGAAGTTCGGGGCTGGAGGCGTCCCGGCTTCCTCCCTCCCGGAGGCGGGCCCGACCCCGCCCCCGCGCCCCGGGTCGCTGCTGGCGGCCCCTCCCACCTCTTAGTCCTGGCCTCCCTGGGCGCAGCGCACTCCCCGCCGGCCGCAGCCTGACACGCCGCGCGGCCCCCCAGTCTCCCACGGCCGCTCCCCCAGGCATGGCACAGGGCCTTGCCTCACTATGGCAGCAGCACGGCACAGCACGCTCGACTTCATGCTCGGCGCCAAAGGTGAGGGCTCCAGCCGCCACCTGCGAGGCCATCCCCACCGCTCCCGCCGCCTGGCGGGCTGGGGCTGGGGCCGGGGTCGGGCGGGGCGTGCGCCGCGGGCCGAACAATGCGGGCGGCCCGCCTGGCGCCGCAGTCTCCCGGGCTGCCTAGCAGCGCGCTGCGGGGCCGCGTGCACCGGCGGCCAGGCGGAGGCCGCGCTCCTCTTCCCGCGGCGCTCCGTCCCGGCCCCAGCTCGGGGCCTGGAGGGGCCGTCCCGGGTGCCCGCTGGCCGGGCCGCCCTTCCGGGCCCGGGCCGTCCACCCGCGCTCCCACGCGGGCTCGCCGCCTTCGCGCTCCCGCTCGGGGAGTCCCCGGGCTGCCGGGCGCGGGCGGACCCCTCATGGGACGAGGGTTGCAGTGACTGCGGCAGAGCGAGGCGTGACCCGCGCGGCGAGCCCGGGCTGCGGGCGTGCGCCGCGCCTGGCTGGCCGCGCGACCTTTTCCTGTTCTTGCAGGCGGGTAAATTTCCCTCTTGGGGGCGGGGGTTTCCCCTCTTAGGGAGCTGGAGCTGGGGAAAGGTCTGCGGACGAGAGGCGCTTGCAGAATTCTCAGCCGACTGCGTAGGAGACAGATCCCCCGGAAAGGAACGGGGGGACGGGAAAAGGAAACGATTATTATTATTGAGGGTGGGGAGGGATGAGAACTGGGCGCGGGAGTCGTTTACACCCCGAATTGGGGAGGTATCAAAAGACAGCCGGCCAGGCGCGGTGGCTCACGCCTGTTTGTAATCCCAGCACTTTGGAAGGCCGAGGCGGGCGGATCACGAGGTCAGGAGTTCCAGATCAGCCACCATGGTGAAACCCCCGTCTCTACTAAAAATACAAAAATTAACTGGGCGTGGTGGCACGCGCTTGAGTCCCAGCTACTTGGGAGGCTGAGGCAGGAGAATCGCTTGAATCTGGGAGGCAGAGGTTGCAGGGAGGCCGGATCGCGCCATTGCGCTGCAGCCTGGGGGACAGAGCAAGACCTTGTCTCAAAAAAAAAAAAAAAAAAAGCCGACCAGAATAGACAGGGCTGGTAAAGTTGGAACTGTGCAGGAAATTTGAAGGGAGGGATACTTAGCAGGCTTCTTTTCTCGTGGTGCCCTGTGGTGGGGCACGGGCGTCTCAGGAAGAATAGAACTGCCCTTTCTTTTTCTGGCGGCTTTTAAACCTGTGACTGCCGAAGACTTGAATCTGCACTTGCCATAGGTCCCATTTGGAGTGGCTGGCTCATACTTTGCTTTTACCACTGTTTTCCTCGAATTAGATGGAGCAGCCTTTGCTCTTACCATTTTTAACACTGAGTCTCTCTTTCTTTCTCTCTCTCTTTCTTTCCTCCCTTCCTCCTTTTCTTTTTGTTTCTTTTCCACGGAGTTTTGCTCTTGTTGCCCAGGCTGGAGTACAATGGCGTGATCTCACGCCAACCTCCCCACGCCCCCCGACCCCCATTTCAAGCGATTCTTCTGCCTTAGCCTCCCGAGTAGGTAGGATAGCTAGGATTACCAGCACCTGCCCTCACGCCTGACTAATTTTTATATTTTTAGTAGAGACGGGGTTTCACCATTTTGGTCAGGCTGGTGTTGAACTCCTGACCTCGTGATCCACCCACCTCGGCCTCCGAAAAGTGTTGGGATTTGGGATTACAGGCGTGAGCCACTGCCCCTGGCCGACTTTTTCTTTCTTTCTGAATTTCTGAGTACTTACTTTGGATTTTCTCTCCCAAGTTTAAAGGATCTCTGAAGGCACAAGATTTCGTAAAGATTTTAGTAAAGATTTGGAGCAATGTCTGGGTTTGACTCTAGCTTCTTCCTGATTGACTCTGCGTGTGACCTTGGGTTTATGTTAACCTTTCTGAGCCTTCCCTGTCCATTAAAAAGAAAAGAAAAAAAAAAAAAACTGTACCCCTCTTACGGCTTTTACTCTTAAGGGGGTAGCCGTGGAGCACACTGTAGGGTAGTTAAGCAGTGTCAGTGTATCTGGGTGGTCTGAAGTGACTTGGAGAAAACAAAGCATGTTAATTTTAGTTCCCACATTTTCTAGGTGAGGATGGAGGGCAGGGAGACTGCTAGAGATGAAATGATGTTTGAGAGGTGGAGCTGAAAAGCCAAGGTTTCATTGAGTAATTACCCAGCTCTAGGGCTGAATGGTTAATAAGAGTTCTAGCGTGCTGAATTTAGAAGTGAGGAGAAATAGCGTATTAGGGTCATCCAGCTAGTAAGGGTGAGCCTGGGAAGTGTCCCTGGTGTAAGTACCTTGTGAACACTCACCTGTATTTTTCATCCATGGGTTTTCTTTTCTTAACTCTTTTTTTTTTTTTTTTTTGAGACAGTCTCACTCTGTCTCTTAGGGTGGAGTCCAGTGGCACAATCTCGGCTCACTGCCACCTCCACCTCCGGAGTTCAAGCAATTCTCATGCCTCAGCCTCCCAAGTAGCCGGGATTACAGGCTCGGCCCACCACGCCTAGCTAATTTGTGTGTGCGCATGTATATATATATGTATTTTTTTTTTTTTTTTTAAGTAGAGACGGAGTTTCACCATGTTGGACAGGCTGGTCTCTAACTACTGGCCTCAAGTGACCGGCCTGCCTCACCCTCCCAAAGGGCTGGGATTACAAGCATGAGCCACCGTACCCAGCCTGTCCATGGGTTTTCTTCTAGGTTTTTTGTTTGTTTGTTTGTTTTAAAGACAGGGTTTTACCATGTTGGCCAGGCTGGTCTCGAACTCCTGACCTCAGGTGATCTACCCATCTTGGCCTCCCAAAGTGCTGGGATTACAGGCGTGAGCCATTGCACCCGGCTTCTTCAAGGTTTTAAGGAGGGTGATATCAGCATGGAGCCCAAAGATTTCGGCACTTCCCTTTGTCCTTAAACCTCCTTGGCCAAATTTAGATTAGCCTCTTGAAGTGCTGGTTCACAATGGGATGTTTTTGTCGTTTTGTTAAAGTGGGGAAAGACTTTATGAAGAAAAAGCAAGAGAATTTTAACACTTTGGGCTGACACTGTCCAGGAGAACCATGGATGCTCAGTGTGGGAGGGAGGAGGAGAAACTGGCGTTTTCTAAGTTAGAAAGGTGTAAAAGTGGCATCTTAACAATTTAGTTGTGCAAAGAGGAAGTAAAAAGATTGACCATAAAGAGATAGGTGTATAGAGCAGAATAGAACGTTCTTAAGAGGGAAAGGTGAAACAAGCTGTTAATATTTTAATTTCCAGTGTATTCTTAAAGATGAGAAAGCTTTGATGGCAAGGTGAACATTCCAGAAAGAAATATTATGTGGCGGGGGTGACGTGTGTCTGTATGTATCTGTCAGACCTTGAGTCGTTACAAGTATTCTGTGCGTAAGAACTCCGATTGTTTTTGTATTCTCTTCCATCACGTTAGTTGGGGTGAAGCATATTTGAAGCATATTGCCCTTACTGTCAGTATCTACATTTGAAAAATAAAGAGATCATGACTAGCTTGGGATCCAAATTCTTTAGTTTTTAGTAAGGGGCACTTGGTGAAAAATCCACTTGTGAGGTCTCCAAAAACATTTAATTGATGAGTCAAAAGGCATTACTCTTGGCATGTGAATATTGGATGTAACTCAAGGGTGAGTCAAATGCCTGTGGAGCCTGGATTCATGTTCTTCTTTTCCCCGTTTGTCAGTAATCCTTCCTAATATTCCAGTTCCATGATGTGATTTTAGTGGAATTAAACTTGAACCACTTAGTTATTGTGTTGTTACTTCATTGGGAGCGCAGCAGCCACCAGACCACCAAGAGCAACTGTAGGTCGGGCTTGGTGGTGCTGGTTTAGTGCTCTGGCTGATGAGGTGTAACCCAGGAAATTTTTATTTTGGCTTTTAAAAAAAGAGCTCATCTGTGGTCATCTTGTAAGTGAAGTATTGAACTCTAAGGACTCTTGAGCCCAGAAAACATTTTGTCACTTGTCCTGAGGCTAACAGGAATAAACTTGTCCCATGTTTGGATAGTTTAGGCATCTCTGAGCTGGTAGAGGAAACGTGGTCTGTTCCTAGCCCTATGTGCTAGGCAGGATGCTTGGGTATCCAGAGGGTAAGTGAGAGGCCGGGCGCAATACCTCATGCATGTAATCCCAGCACTCTGGGAGGCTGAGATGGCCAAAGTGCTTGAGCCCAAGAGTTCAAGACCAGCCTGAACAACATGGGGAAAACCCATCTCTAAAAAAAAAAAAAAAAAAAAAAAAAAAATTGAGAGGTGTGGTGGGTTTTATGCACCTGTAGTCCCAGCTAGTTGGGAGGCTGAGGCGGGAGGATCCCCTGAGCCCAGGAAGTCGAGACTGCAGTGAGCCATGATTGCGCCACTGCACTCCAGCCTGGACAATGGTGTGAAACCCTGTTTCAAAAACAAAACAGAAAAAGGGCCAGGTGTGGTGGCTCATGCCTGTAATCCCAGCACTTTGGGAGGCCGAGGTAGGCGGATCACCTGAGGTCAGGAATTTGAGACCAGCCTGGCCAACATGGTGAAACCCCATCTCTACTAAAAATACAAAAATCAGCCAGGCATGGTGGCACACACCTGTAGTCCCAGCTACTCTGGAAGCTGAGGCAAGAGAATCTCTTGTACCTGGGAGGCAGAGGTTGCAGTGAGCCTGGGCGACAGAGAGACTCTTGTGTCCACAAAAAAACAAAAAATGAAAGAAACAGTGGTGAGTGACGTGCTATAGCCTCTCCTTGCCGTGTTGGAGTGGAAGGTCTCTAGCAGGCCAGTCAGTCCTGAAAAGGTCTAGCAAACCTATCCCCTGGGCTGGGCATATCTTTTGAAGGCAGACCTCCAGGGTGTGTGTCCTGGAGATACTTCTGGTGCATGGTAGATGTTTGGTACATGCTGATTAAATAGACCAAATTTATGTTACATTAAAGGTGGAATGCTGGTTCACGTCCAATATGGGAAAGTGAGACACTCATTTTTACCCTGTAGAATTGTGAGGATGGTCCTGAATTCAGAAACATGGCAGATGCTGTTAGATCTGTCATTTGGACCATTGCTATATGATTTGTGTAGGGAAACAAATGTGTCGTTCAAATTCACAAATTTTATAACAAATCTTGTTTAACAAATTGAAAACAGAAGACCACTTTGGAATTCTGGGCTTAGCAGAGAAGGTTTGGGTTAGGGGATTCTATTGGGCCTTTGACCCTCATCAGGGAAGCCTGTGGAGTAAGAGTAAGACTTTTAAATGCGTAAAATAACCCAATTAAAAATACCATCTTCAAAATACAAAACCCCTAAACGTGTGGTATGGTAACATGTGCTACTTCTCCCCCTCCCCTCCCAGTCCGAGTTTTGCTCTTTCACCCAGAGCTGGAGTGCAGTGGTGGGATCTCAGCTCACTGCAACCTTTGCCTCCCGAGTTCAGGCATTTCTCCTGCCTCAACCTCCTGAGTAGCTGGGATGACAGGCGCACGCCACCATGCCCGGCTAATTTTTGTATTTTTAGTAGAGACGGGGTTTCACCATGTTGGCCAGGCTGGTCTCGAACTCCTATCCTCAGGTGATCTGTCTGCTTCAGCCTCGCAAAGTGCTGGGATTACAGGCGTGGGCCACCGTGCCCAGCCCATGTGCTTTTTTATGAACACATCAAATAACAAGATGTAGCAGCAAGGCTAATAACTTCGATAATCTCGAAGTAGAGCTGAGAAAATTGGTATTTAACAAATCGTTAGGGAAGAAGAAAAACCTGAATTTTTTGTGACAGTGACTAGGTATAGTTGACAATAATGTGATTTTTGGCCTCGAAGCATAAGTGAAGAAAAGTGCAAAATTTCAGTTACAGAAAATATGTCTGTGTATCTTTTTCCATTCAAGTTCACAGGCCCCCCTCCTTGGACCCCAGGTTCAGACCCCCAGGCTGGGGAGGGCGAGGCCTGAGACTACAGGTTCTGTATATTGTCTCTTCCTTTTAGAGGGTGTAGGTTTCTACCCAAGGGCAATGCTGGAGGCACATGCCCTAGTTTCTCTTCAAAAACAAAAGCAGCTCTTTGAAATCTTTGAAAACAGAAAAGTAGTACTTAGCAGTTGCCACAGGGGCTACTGTTGCCCGGAGTGCTTTGTGCATTATTTTAAGTAAATCCTCACAGTAACCCTGCTAGATCTTGTTATCCCCATGTTAAAGATAAATAAATAGACCCAACAGAGGTTTTTTACTTTTTGAGTGACAGAATTCAAAGCCACGTCTATTTGACTAGAAGGCTGGTTCTGCTTCCACAATTCTGAAGCCTCTTAGTTTAAGGCGGTGATTCTCATTGTGGGTGCTTCCCTCCGTGGGTGACATCTCACAATTTCTGGAGACATTTTTGGTTGTCACAACTGGGGAGATGCTACTAGCATCTAGTACATCCTGCATTGACAGCCCAAAATGTCCACAGTGCCCAGAGAAACCCTGGTTTAAATTCAAACTAGACCATTTTAGTAATTTGGATGACAGATCATCAGCAAAATTTCCTTGGTCCTTTTTGGAAGTGTCAGTTAGGCACACAAATTGTTAGGCAGGGAAGGTGGATGGGCCCTGTCTTTCTCTAAGTTTGGCAGCAGGGTCTGTTAGGAGTTTGGTCATTGCTTCCTACTCTACTGAGCGTGTGGTTTGAGGTGACCTTCCCTCCATGATTTCCTGAACCATCGCCCTTTTTAACCAGCTCTCACGCTCCCCTGTATTTTGAGCTGCCTTCTGGTGGAAGTATGTCTTCTTTGTGTGTTTTAAATAGCTATAACTGCCTAAATAATACAACCTAAACAATGTAGTTCAGATTGCTTCTAGCTTTCTCAAGAGTAGAGAAAGCTTCCTTCCTCCCCCTCCTTCAGCGTTATTATCCTGTCCCACTACACTTTAATCCCCCATTGTGATAACACCGCAGGCGCAGACACTGTTGCTTTAACAATGAAGCCTTTGGGGCTGATGACTGGGAGGGGAATGCTTGCTTGGGCCCCACTCTACAGGGACTGAATCACAGTTGGTAGAGGGGGGTGAGTTCCTGGATTTTGCATTTTTAATCATATCCCTAACAGTAATTCTGTTGCTGATTAAAGTACGAGAACTCTTCTAGTAGGTTCCTTATTTAAAACAACAACAAAAATTTGTCAGAAACCTTTGGCACACCTACGTCAGCCCAGCCAGTCAGCCTAGTCTCTCATTAAATCCTGTGGCTTCTGCCTGCCAATATTCTCAAATGTGTTGCTCACCACCTGTTCCTTACTTTAGTTTCCTGGCTACAATCTTCCCATTTGTCTCCATTTGGGGTTAGGCTCGATCATTAGGAACTCAATGGAATCCTTGTCCCCTTTTCCATTTAAAAACCATTCCGTGGGTCCCTATTACCCCATGGATAAAGTTTAAACTCTGTATCAACACACCGTCAATTTCTACCTGGTTTTTCCTCTTCCTCCAACATACTCCATGTGCTTCCCAGTAGCCAGGAAGCACCTGGACTCAGAATTTGACAGCTTTGGGGAAGACTTTTTTGTATGCTTTACGTAGGTATTCTCATGCGTTAATTGTGTTTGAAAATATTTTATGGACTGCTTCCGGGAGATTGCTTGTTGGCCTTGCCTTCCTTTGGCATGCTCTTTTGCTTTGTGTGTGTGTGTGTGTGTGTGTGTGTGTGTGTTTTTAATGCTTTTTTCCCCGACTCTGCAAAAGATTCTTAATTGCACTGATTATACTCCATATGACTCCAGGCTGAATAACCTCATGTTGCCTGGAATTAGTATTGTGGGCTTGCCATTAAAAACTTGAGTAAACCATAGTGATTCTTTTTAGATTGTAGTTTCCAAGTCATACCGATTTCCTTAAACCTATAGAGGTAGCATATGGTAAGATTTTAGTTTCTGCTTTGTATCTATAATCCTCATCTAGTTCTCATTGGGTAGTTCACTATTGTTTAAAATGCTTTGGAAGGGATGACAGCTGTTTAAGAAATTGACTCCATAATCAAAGCACTAGGAGCGACCCCCATCCTGGCTAACAAGGGAGGGGTACTTTTTCAAGTAATCTGAAGCCCTGCATGAGACTTTCTAATTTAATAACCGGTAGTCAATTTGTCTTTTTTTTTTTGAGAAAGTCACTTTTGTGTTTGCAGTGGAGTTATGAATCTTCTCATCCCTTTAGTATATTGTTTACTCCGTTGTATTTGAATTGGCAGTTTCAGTCCTTAGCTACGATCTCAGGAGATAAGGGTTAAAATGCTGTGTTCTTCAATAGCTTTAACAAGTTAGAGCTTTTGATTTTGGACATGGTACCTGGAAGATTTGGAATCACGGGCTTTATAATTTTTTTTTTTTTTTTTTGAGACAGAGTCTCAGTACTGCCAGCTGGGCTGAAGTGCAGTGGTACAATCTTGGCTCATTGCAGCCTCTGCTGCCTAGGTTCAAGAGAGTCTCCTGCCTTAGCCTGGGTTCAAGCAATTCTCCTGACTCAGCCTCTGAGTAGCTGGGATTATAGGCGCACACCACTGCACCTGCCTAAGTTTTTGTATTTTCACTGTGTTGGCCAGGCTGTCCTTGAACTCCTGACCTCGTGATCCACCCGCCTCTGCCTCCCAAAGTGTTGAGATTACAGGCACCCTGCCCAGCCCAGGCTTTACAATTTTAATTTCAATCACCATGGTGATGCTAATCTTTCACAGATAAGCATTAGTTATAAAGTTATTGGTATCTGTTTAAAAACGTCAATAAAGTTATTACTGAGTTTAGTTTTTGGAGTCTCTGCATTTCTGGGTGTTTGAATTCACTATTTCACTGCAGTTGTAACCTAAGCCTGCTGGTGTGTGCTGTGGCTCCGACCACCATTTCGTAGTAGTTAATCATAGACTCAGTTCTTTTGAAAAGTCAGGAAAACTCCTCAATTGAATCCGCAAACCAAGTATGTAAACCATGCACAAATGCTGTTTACAACCCTTACAGCTAGGCACTTTTCCAGACCCCAGGAAAAACAGCCCTGCGGCCCTGAGGTGTGGTGGGCCTGGATTTCATTAAACTGACGCTGTCATGTGTGTTCCGGAAGGAGCTACCAGGCTAGCTAGTGGTGATACTGGTGATAAATGTGTTTACGTGCTAAGCCGCAAACTCAAAAGGAGCTGGTAAGAGCCAATAGCATGTTCTAGATTCCTGAACTGACTTGACTCTGGGTAGTTTTACACACACCTTAATTTTCCCCTCTCCATGAAGGTGATAATGATACCAAAATCCCACACACTGTGTCGTTGGGTGGAATGTCTAATAAAGTGTTTGGAAGAGTGTCAAATGATACATAAAATACCTAACACTAATTGCAATACTTAGGACCCGGTACTTTGAAATTGTGCCAGTGGATAAAGATGCTCAGTTATAAAGAGGTGTGAATTTCACTTACTGGAAGGGTAACGAAAACTCTACTGGCAAGACAAGAGGCAAAAAATAATGGGTTGGCCTGTGTTTTGAAGGCTGGTCTACTTTATTTGAAGGGCCTCCTCCCTAAGTTATTAAAGCAGAATTTTAAAAGGACACTTTGATGTAAGATATCAATTACTTGTGTTGCATGACTCCATTTTTTTTTCTTCGAATGGAAATTTTTCCAGTGAGAATCCTGAGCAATTCCTAGGACATTGCTATATTTAATACTGAATTCTCCCTTCTAGAAGGACTGTAGATGACAGTGTTCAAACAAGACAGCTGTGCCTGTGGGCATTCCAGATTCCTTTGCTATCCTTAGAGTGTAGAGGTGAATATAGAATGTTTCTCAGTCCTTTTCCTTAGAATTCAAGTTGAGCATCCCTGATCAAAATGCTCCAAAATCTGAAACTTTGAGCACTGACATAACACTTGAAAAAATGCCAATTTGGGATTTTCAGATTAGGGACTTTCAGTCAGTGAGTACCAGGCAGACATTCCAAAAACAAAAAAAAAAAATTCAAAACACTGTTGGTCCCAAGCATTTTGAATAAAAGATATTCAACCTGTATTTTCAGGGCCAGTGCTTTGGAAAACAGTAGTGACATAGTTTTTTGTTTTTGTTTTTCAAAGATGGGGTCTTGCTGTGTTGCCCAGGCTGATTTCGAGCTCCTGCACTCAAGGGATCCTCCAGCCTCAGACTCCTGAGTCACTGGTGTGACATTGAATCTTTTAGCTGTATAATGTTATAGCTAAGTGGCCCAGTTGTTTGTGGGGTTTTTAGGAAGATGGTCATGGATTTATCTGTCCAAGTGTTTGTTCCTACGTGGGGGTTTGTCTAATTTGGAGCTGATGACTTGGTGTTGAGAGAGAGGAAAGAGCTTACTATTACTCCCTTTGGTATGAGATGCAAGAATATGACAGGACTTTTAAAACTTTTATTTAACTTCTGGGATACATGGGTAAAACATGCAGGTTCATTACATAGGTGTACGTGTGCCGTGGTGGTTTGTTGCACATAGGAACTGGTCACCCAGGTTTTAAACCCTGCATAAATTTGTCCTAATGGTATCCCTCCCCTTGCCCTCCACCCTCTGCAAGGCCCCGGTGTGTGATATTCTCCCTGGGTCCATGTGGTCTTATTGTTCAACTCCCACTTATGAGTGAGAACATGTGCTGTTTGTTTTTCTGTTCTTGTGTTAGTTTGCTGAGAATGATGGCTTCCAGCTTCATCCATGTCCCTGCAAAGGACAAGAATGCATCTGTTTTTATGGCTGCATAGTATTCCATGGTGTATATATGCCACATTTTCTTTATCCAGTCTGTCACTGATGAGCATTTGGATTGGTTCCAAGTCTTTGGTATTGTAAATAGTGCTGCAGTAAATATACATGTGTGTGTGTGTCTTTATAGTAGAATGATTTATCATCCTTTGGGTATATACTCATTAATGGGATTGCTGGGTCAAATGGTATTTCTGGTCTAGATCCTTGAGGAATTGCCACAGTGGCTTCCACAATGGTTGGACTAATTTACACTTCCGCCAACAGTGTAAAAGCATTCCTATTTTCTCCACATCCTCTCCAGCATCTGTTGTTTCCTGACTTTTTAATAATCACTACTCTAACTGGCATGAGATGGTATCTCATTGTGGTTTTGATTTGCATTTCTCTAATGACCAGTGATGATAAGCTTTTTTTCCATATGTATTTTGGCCACATAAATGTCTTCTTTTGAGAAATATCTGTTCATATCCTTCACCTACTTTTTGATGTTTTTTTTCTTGTAAATTTAAGTTCTTTATTTTTTTTATTTATCTTTTTTGAGAGAGAGTCTCACTCTGTTGCCAGGTGCCAGGCTGCAGTGCAGTGGCACAATCTCGGCTCACTGTAGCCTCTGCCTCCCGGGTTCAAACAATTCTCCTGCCTCCGCCCCCTGAGTAGCTGGGACTACAGGCACACACCACCATGCCCAGCTAATTTTTGTATTTTTAGTTGAGACGGGGATTCACCATGTTGGCCAGGATGGTCTCGATCTCTTGACCTCATGATCCGCCCGCCTCAGCCTCCCAAAGTGCTGGGATTACAGGCTTGAGGCACCGCGCCCGACCTTTTTAAGTTCTTTATAGATTCTGGATATTAGACTCTTGTCAGATGGATAGATTGCAAAAATTTTCTCCGTTCTGTAGGTTGCCTGTTCACTCTGATGATAGTTTCTTTTGCTGTGCAGAAGCTCTTTAGTTTAATTAGATCCCATTTGTCGATTTTGCCTTTTGTTGGAATTGCTTTTGGTGTTTTTGACATGAAGTCTTTGCCCATGCCTAAGTCCTGAATGGTGTTGCCTAGGTTTTCTTCTAGGGTTTTTATGGTTTTGGGTTTTACATTTAAGTCTTTAATTCATCTTGACCCAGGAGGCGGAGGTTGCAGTGAGCCGGGATTGTGCCACTGCACTCCAGGTTGGCGACAGAGCAAGACTCCGTCTCAAAAAAAAAAAAAAAAAGAAAGGGGTCCAGTTTCTGTTTTCTGCATATGGGTAGCTGGTTTTCCCAGCACCATTTATTAAATAGGGAATCCTCTCCCGATTGCTTGTTTTTGTCAAGTTTAGGACTTTTTTTTTTTTTTTAAAGCATTTTGTGACTGTTAAATTTTTAATGGAGTTCCTATAATTTATTTCTTTGACCAAAGGGTCTGGCTTTGCTTCTGAAGGCTGTAGGAACTGTTCATGTAGTGGTTTGTGGATTTGTCTTTTTATATCATTTGCTCATTTAACACCATGGGGTTAGGGAAATATAAAGAAAGGGGGAATACAACCCTGATGCTATCACAAGTAGATAACCACTTTGATATATGCTGCAGATGGCTGGCTCATTCTTGTTGCATATATAACAATGTTGTGAGTAAAAGCACTGGATTTTGGAGCCCAGCTGCTGCGGTTTGAATCCTGGCTCCACCACTTAGTAGTGGTGTGTGACCTTGGGCAAGTTGTTAGTGTGTGTGCCTTACTGAGCTGGCTCTACTTCGGTTACCCTTGAATAGCAGCTATGAGAACAGACATCTTTGTCTTGTTTGGACCTCAGGGGGAAAGCAGTCTTCTACCATTTTGAGTACTATGCTAGCTGAAGGGTTTTTGCAGTTACCCTTTATCAAGTTGAGAAGGCTTTCCTCTATTCCTATTTTTGTGTGTTTATCTTGAATGAGTGTTGGATTTTGTCAGGTTCTTTTTTGCATCAATTAATATCAAATGTGTTATTTTTCTTTAGCCTATTAATATGGTGGATCACATTGATTATGATTTTTCTGAATGCTGAGCTAGCATTATATACCTGGAATAAATCTCACTTGGTCATGGCATATAATTTTTCTATATTGCTGAATCCTATTTGCTGATGATTTTGTTCAGGATTTTTGTATCTATACTCATAAGGGGTATTGGTCCATAGATTTTTTTTGGACTGTCTTGGTCTGGTTTTGGTATTAGGATAATACCAGCTTCATAAAATAGGGAAGCTTTCCCTTCTGGAAGAGACAGTGTAGAATTGGTGTTAATTCTTCTTTAAGTGTTTAATAGAACTCTCCAGTGAAACCATCTGGGTCTCAAGATCTGTTTCTGGGTGGTTTTTTTTTTTTTTTTTTTTTTTTTGAGAGAGGGTCTTGCTGTGTCACCCAGGGTGGAGTGCAGTAGTGCTGTCTCAGCTCACTGCACTCTTGACCTCCAGGGCTCAAGCAATTTTCCTGCTTCAGCTTCCCAACCCCACCCCCCAGGTAGCTGGGACTATAGGTGAGCACCATCATGCCTGGCTAATTTCTGTAATTTTTGTAGAGTCAGGGTTTCCTCTTGTTGCCCATGCTGGTCTCAAACTCCTGACGTCAAGCAGTCCTCGCGCCCTGGCCTCCCAAAGTGCTGGGATTACAGGCAAGACTCACCACGCTTGGCCTCTTTCTGGAGTTTTTAAGCTACAGATTTAGTTTCCTTAGTAGTTATAGTACTCTTCAGGTTATTTGATATTGGGTGAGTTGTGATAGTTTTTATTTTTAGAGAAATTGCCTCATTTCCTTCTTAAGTTGCCACATTTATGTGTGTAGAGTTGCAGTATTCCCTTATCCTATGGTGCTTGCAGGGTATCGGTAGTGCAGTCTCCTTTTACTCCTGATACTGGCAAACTTTGTCTTTTTCCTGAGTCTTGCTAGAGTTCACCTTAATAATCTTTTCAAAGAAATCGTTTTTTGCTTCATTTTTTTCTCCTCTAGTTTTTGTTATCAATTTTATTGACTTTTTTGCTGTTATCCTTTCCTTCTGCTTACTTTGGGCTTTTCTCTTTTTCTAGGTTCTTGAATGGATTAGGAATTTGAGATTGAAAAGTGGAAACTGGTACTCTTAAGTATTTCTGTTAATCCTAGTTGTTAATGTTACTCCACGTATTCCTTAAAAAGCAACAGTCTTAGTTATGTTGGTTGTTAGCTGTTCTTTTTTCAACGCTTGATAGATTGCTAACTTGAACGTAGGAGATATTCCTCAGATGATTCTAGTTTCAAATGCTAAGAATGAGGCCGGGCGTGGTGGCTCACGCCTATAATCCCAGCACTTTGGGAGGCCGAGGTGGGTGGATCACGAGGTCAAGAGTTCGAGATCATCCTGGTCAACATGGTGAAACCCTGTCTCTACTAAAAATACAAAAATTAGCTGGGCACAGTGGTGCGCGCCTGTAGTCCCAGCTACTCGGGAGGCTGAGGCAGGAGAATTGCTTGAACCCAGGATGCAGAGGTTGCTGTGAGCTGAGATCGCGCCATTGCACTCCAGCCTGGGTAACAAGAGCGAAACTCCGTCTCAAAAAAAAAAAATGCTAAGAATGTTACTTCTGGGAATTCAGGCAGTAGAAATAACAGCCAAATGTCCTTGTTAGAAATTTAGAGCTAGAAAAGACCTTAGACTAGGAGGCAGCAAACTGAAGCCCTTGGACCAGATTCTGCTCATCCGGCCTGTTTTTGTGTGAACCTCCAGCTAAGAATTATCTTTATATCTTAAAAGGGTTATAAAGCAAACGCACAGAAGAAAATGTGACAGAAACCTGATTTAGCCCGTACACTTTACCATGTGGCCCTTTACAGAAAAAGCTTCCCCGCCCCTGCCTGTAGATTATCTAGGTGTAATGATGCTGGTTGCCTGTTTCAGAGCCATCTGGAAAAATTGCGAAGTACAGATTTCCTAACCCTCCATATGGCTGCCTTCTCATCTGGAATATATCATAGCGCATGGCCCTCTCCATGTTTGGGTGGTTTTCACTTATGTCCTTTGTCTTTCATCTTTATTCTCCAGTGGCACTTACTTTTCTAATCTTCCTAGGTGATGAGTTGAATGTGAACTTGGCTAATAGTGCTCTGGGAAAGCCACAGGAAGGGAAGGCAGAGGGACCTCCCCAAGGACATGTGTGTCAAGGACAGCTCTAATATAAATGTGATTTTTTTTTTTTTTTTGACATCACACAATTCCCAAAGTCCAAACTGTTTCATCTTTCAAATGCTATTTCATTGTTGATTCACAGGCTGGCATAGATGCTCAGACAGAACTCTTGAATTATTCTTTTTTTATTTTTATTTTTAAAGAGTCTTGCTCTGTTGCCTAGGCTGGAGTGCAGTGGCGCAATCTTGGCTCACTGCAACCTCTGCCTCCTGAGTTCAAGGGATTCTCCTGCCTCAGCCTCCCAAGTAGCTGGGATTATAGGCACCTGCCACCACACCCGGCTAATTTTTGTATTTTAGTAGAGATGGGTTTTCACCGTGTGGGCCAGGCTGGTCTTGAACTCCTGACCTCAAATGGCCCAACTGCTTTGGCCTCCCAAAGTGCTGGGACTACAGGTGTTAGCCACTGCGCCCGGCCTTGGATTATTTTTAAACACACAAATGGTATGACCTGTAACGGATTCTGCCCAACTAAAGTTAGTGGGAAGAAAACTGGATGTTCATGATATTGATGAAGTGCTCAAAAAGCGTATTTCATCCTTTCCAGACAATAAAAGTGGCAATCCCATGGTTTCTACTTTGGCAAAGAAATCTTGTTCCCCTTCTGGACGGAGCTAAAGGAAACCATTGTCATTTGACCGGGGCCGTCTCCACACTTCACATGCCAATTTTGAACTAAAAGTAAGGGCTGGTCCAGATGCATTTCTAAGTCATTTCCTGTTCCCTAACCTCAAACACTGCAAGTCCCCTCTCAAAACCTTCTTCTTGTTACTTCTCTAACTTCTCCTTTCTGTTGAGTTGTAGCATGACCCCTAGCCCCTGCTTTTCTGTGGATTCTGATCTCTTTTCCTAATCCTCTGCCTTGGTTCTCTTCCACAGCTCTGGGCCAGAGTTTTTTCCTTCCTCTTCTCAAAAAACATGGTCCTTAAGCTGACAGGGCCCACTGAAGAGCACTGTAGGACGCTGCTTGCATGATTCCTTCCAGGAGAGGTCAAGTGGCCTGGTTATTCAGTGTCTCATAGCCACAAACTAATAGATAATATTCCTCCCAGATGAAAGGCAGGCTTTAGTATACTGTCTCTTGTCTGTGCCTTATTTTCTAAGTCTTGGCTAGACTCTCATATGGATTAAATCAGAAGGGTGAGGATGGGTGAGTTTGAATCACTCCCCATTGCCACTGTCTGTGGGAAACGCTCTCCCTTGCAGTGGGAATGACAAGGCAGGGCAGTGAAATAATTAGTGACATATTTAAGTTATGCTGTAACTTAGTGCACTGAGTTTTAAGAAATAGTCATTGTGGCTGGTACTCTGTAAACATGCCCATGTGGCTTTCCTTAATGCATGTTTGCATGAAAAGAGCTTGGGTGTCATTTCTGTGTTGGTGTGTTTTCCTTCTGTAGTTAATTTTTCTTGTCTGATTTCTCTGTGATCATCAGAAACCATGCTATAAAAATTAAAGTCCTCTAAATTTTTCATTTTCATGCCATTGTCCCTGTCTACCCTGTCTGTATTTTTTTTTTTTTTTTTTTTGAGACATGGTCGTGCTCTGTCACCCAGGCAGTGCAATGGCGAGATCTCAGCTCACTGCAACCTCTGCCTCCTGGGCTCAAGCTATTCTCCTTTCTCAGCCTCCCAAGTAGCTGGGACTACAGGCACGCACCACTGCACCTGGCTAATTTTTTGTATTTTTAGTAGAGACGGACTTTCACCATGTTGCCCAGGCTGGTCTCCGGTGATCCTCCAGCCTCAGCCTCCCGAAGTGCTGGGAGTACAGGCATGAACCACCACGCCTGGCTCCTGTCTGTATTTTGCAGCCATACCTCATACAGAGGCCTGAGACTGTCTGCAGGCACTTGAGTGTTAGGAGAGCCGTGTGGGAGCTGGGCACCAGCCACCTCACTGTGCAGTGACAGTGCCTACACACAGCAGCCACTCAGCCATGTGGTAGTCTATGATGGGTGGGGACAGGTAAAGAAGACCACTCCTTGCAGCCCCTTTACCTGATGTGTGTTGCATCTGAGTCTGTGCCTGGTGGTCAGCTTGTGGTGAAGGAGGGAGAGAAACCAACTACTTTTTTTTACATATGAATGTATGTATTAGTTTTCTACTGCTGCACAATAAATTGCCACAAATTTAGTCACTTAACAAATAATCTCACAGTTTATATGGATTAATAATCTGAAAATGGCTCAGCTGCATCCACTTCTAAGGATATCAAAAGGATGTACTTCTGGCAGAAGCTGGGCTGTGTTTTCATCTGGAAGCTCTGCTGGGGAAGAATCTTTTTCCACGTTCATTCAGATTATTAGCAGAATCCACTTTCTTGCAGCTTAAAGACTGAAGAAACCAGATTCTTACTGACTTTTGGTTGTAGGCTTTTCTCAGGTCCTAGAGAACTCCCCACAGCCCTTAGCCATCTGGTCCTCCAGCCGGCAGTTCACAGTATCACTGTTTGCTTTTTCAAGGCAAGAGAAAAATCTCTCACTCCGCTGTGCTAAACAGAGTCTATCGTATCGTAACCATGGGGTGAAATCTCATCACCTTTGCCGTACTCTGTTGATTAGAAGGAAGTCAAGAGTCCTACCCACACTCAAGGGGAGGAGATTATTCAAGGAGCTGACTCACTGGGACTCACCTTAGGTATGTATGCCTTAGTGAGTGATTGCATATGAGCCCAAACAGAGAAGTGATATGGTACAGTTAAATGTCATCTCAATAAGAGATCAAGAATATATGATTTTTTTAGAAAAAAAAATTGAATATAGGCCAGGTTTTTTTATATAATTGCCACCTTAGATGTTTCCCAAGAAGACAGAAAAAATCTAGTTGTATATTAGCTATAATATACCTGTTTGCAGAAGCACCTGGTAAGCACTGACAAACTCAGAATATATCCATTTTTGTCCTATAGTTTGTTTTTGTTTTTGTTTTTGTTTTTTGTGAGAGAGTCTTGCTGCATTGCCCGGGCAGTGCAATGGCACAATCTTGGCTCACTGCAACCTCTACCTCCTGGGTTCAAGTGATTCTCCTGCCTCAGCCTCCTGGAATAGCTGGGATTACAGGTGCTCACCACCATGCCCGACTAATTTTTTTCTTTTTTTTTTTTTGTATTTTTAGTAGAGATGGGGTTTCACTATATATTGGCCAGGCTGGTCTCGAGCTCCTGAGCTCAAGTGATCCACCTGCCTTGGCCTCCCAAAGGGATGGGATTACAGGCATGAGCCACCACACCTGGCCCTTATACTCTTTAAAAAAAAAAATTAAAAATTTTTATTTCAATAGTTTTTGGAGTACAGGTGGTTTTTGGTTACATGGATAATAAGTTCTTTAGTGATGATTTCTGACATTTTGGTGCACCTGTCACCTGAGCAGTCTACACTGTACCCATTATGTAGTCTTTTATCCCACATCCCCTTTCCACCCTTCCCCTATAGCTCCCAAAGTCCATTTTTTCATTCTTATGTTCTTTGTGTCCTCATAACTTAGCACCCATTTATAAGTTCAGGACGTATGATATATGGTTTTCCATTCTTGAATTACTTCACTTAGAATAATGGCCTCCAGCTCCATCCAAGTTGCTGCAAAACATTTTTTCATTTATTTTTGTGGCTGAGTGGTATTCCATGATATATCTTGTATTTAATTTTTTTTTTTTTGAGACGGAGTCTTGCTCTGTCGCCCAGGCTGGAGTGCAGTGGTGTGATGTCCACTCACTGCCACCTGTGTTCAGGCAATTCTCCTGCCTCAACCTCCCAGGTAGCTGGGATTACAGATATGTGCCACCATGTCCAGGTAATTTTTATATTTTTAGTACAGACGCAGTTTCGCCATGTTGGCCGTGCTGGTCTTGAACTCCTGACTGACCTCAAGTGATCCACCCACCTCGGACTCCCAAAGTGCTGGAATTACAGGTGTGAGCCACCACACCTGGCCAATAAACAACATTTTCTTTATCCACTCTATCAGTGGGCATTTAGGTTGGTTCCATATTTTTGCAGTTGCAAATTGTGCTGCCATAAATGTGTGTGTGCATGCCTTTTTCATGTAATGGTTTCTTTTCTTTCTTTCTTTTTTTTTTTTTTTTTTTTTTTTGAGGCAGAGTCTCACTCTGTTGCCCAGCCTGGAGTGCAGTGGCCTGATCTCTGCTTGCTGCAGCCTCCACCTCCAGGGTTCAAGTGCTTCTTCTGCCTCAGCTTCCTGAGTAGCTGGGACTATAGGCGCCCACCACCATGCCTGGCTAACTTTTGTATTTTTAGTAGAGACCGAGTTTCACCATGTTGGCCAGGGTGGTCTCGAACTCCTGACCTCAAGTGATCCGCCTGCCTTGGCTTCCCAAAGTGCTGGGATTACAGGCGTGAGCCACCGCGCCTGACCTTCTTTTTCAAATAATGGCTTTCTTTTTTCCTCTGGGTATGTACCCACTAATGGGATTGCTGGATGCAATGGTAATTCTACTTTTAGTTCTTTAAGGAATCTCCATGCTCTTTTCCATAGTGGTTGTACTAGTTTGTATTCCTACCAGTAGTGTTGAAGTGTTCCCCTTTCACCACATCCACACCAACATCTATTATTTTTTGACTTTTTAATTATAGTCATTCTTGCAGGAGTAAGGTGGTATCTCGTTGTGGTTTTAATTTGTATTTTCTTTCTTTTTTTTTTTTTTTTTTGAGACGGAGTTTCGCTCTTGTTACCCAGGCTGGAGTGCAATGGCGCGATCTCGGCTCACCGCAACCTCCGCCTCCTGGGTTCAAGCAATTCTCCTGCCTCAGCCTCCCGAGTAGCTGGGACTACAGGCACGTGCCACCATGCCCAGCTAATTTTTGTATTTTTAGTAGAGAC
>PVKV010031290.1:0-21199 GCA_004027835.1 Alouatta palliata | reverse complement strand
TTTTTTTTTTTTTTTTTTTTTTTTTTTTTTTTTTTTTTTTTTTTTTTTTTTTTTTTTTTTTTTTTATATATACTTTTTATTGCATTTTAGGTTTGGGGGTACATGTGAAGAACATGCAAGATTGTTACATAGGTACACACATGGCAGTGTGATTTGCTGCCTTCCTCCCCATCATCTGTATCTGTTATTTCTCCCCAAGTCCTGCTCTTTCATCATAACTACTATGTGGTGTGAACATGACTTAAATGGGTAGTTGGTTTTCATTTCACATCATTGCTACATGTATTTGCTTTTATAGAGCTTAGAAAGTATTAATAAAAAATCCACTGTGGATGAAACACCATTTTTTTCTGTGCCTGAAATGATACATGATATTGACTAAACAACCTCAGTTTTATTTTTTTGATGGAATCTTGCACCTGTGGATCCCATTTTGACCCCAAAAAGTCTTATATCACAAATGCTGGGGCAAATGTTAGTTACCTCATAATATGCTACGTCTTCACTTTTCTGATGGTACATATAGCTACATGCAAGGTTTAGCATAACTTAGGAAATATTGCTATGGGAAGTATGCACAGCAGATCTTCCTAGCAAAATAGAAGCTATTTTAAACTAAATTGAGAAAAAAACCAACAAATTTGGGGTCTAAGAATATGTGTAGAAAGTCAATTTTTATTTAAAAAAAAACCAAACTTTTATTTTCATTAATTTTTGGCATTACCATCTGTCATAATTTATATAGAAGTGATATGATATTTATTTTTTAGGATATAAGAAGTAATTTATTTTTAAAAAATGAGTAAAGATTTCAAATGATACTTTTCAGTATCTTGTATAATTACTAAGCTCACAGTGATATCAAAGAAAAGTATTTGTTCAGTATATTAAGAAATTAAACTTTAAATAAGAGAATTTTATGATGTTTCTGTGTATGTTGTATTGACCTTCACATGATCTGGTAGTCTCATTGCTACTAAACTAAAGTCCGTTTACATGATTCTAGGCCATTTATCTATTTTATTCCCTTTAAAAAAATCTATACAACTCCATCCTAACCCTCATAATATTAATTTCCTTGGTTTCTATTCATTTTCAAACATATTTCCAAAATAATATGATTCAGATAAGTGTTTAAAGGAACATATCATCACATTGAGCCAGGTATTATAGCTATATGTGAAAGGATTAAGCAGCTTAAAATACATTGTCACAGATCCTGGATTCTCCCCTCCTTCTTGACAGTCAAGGTCATGTTTTCCTGGCTGCAACTATGGAGAATATTTTTAAACAGTTTTGCAGACCCAGTCCTGCACACCTCAAATAATGTATCTTTGCGGAGTAGCGGGGAGGACCACTTTTGTAATGATGTGTATTTTAAAACATACAAAATTTTTATAACTCATGCAAAACAGAGCTGCATTTATTTGCAGCTGCTGATGACAAAAATACCTCTGAGAGCAGCTTATTTTTATTTCCGCTTGGTTGAAAATAAGCAGAAACAAATCTTCCCACAATAAGGATGACAGGACACGTTCCGCTCTTCATCTCAAGCTCCTCTTCTGCTGCCACACCCACTTGATGGCTATGCTCTGCCATCTCCTGCTTCAGGAATCTGCACCCTCCTGACTCCTATTCCTATTTAACAAAGCTCTGACATCCATCGGGGTACTTTTGCATTGACTGACTTATTGCTCTTTATATGAAAGAATTTCAAGTATTCTTCTAGACCAGCCTTAGCATCTTCAGTCTTCTAGTCCTAATTATGAAATAAATGTTATAAATTCATGAGCAGGTGGTTCACTGAGTTGCTCAAATACCTGAAATCACAAAATACAGTCAGTTCTGCTACAATGCTTGCTTTGAGAACATGAATTTGTTTCAATGTAATTGAGATATTTGGGAACAATTTAAGCATAATGCAAATTTCACATTTGCTTCTGTGGGAATTCCTCTGCCAGAAACACTAGGACAACTCAAAAAACTGCATTCAGCTGAACCTATCTGCATAAGAATATGCAAAATTCAGACGTCACCCATCTCAAACTTCCACGAGCTACCTCAGTTCACTATGTGTGCTGTGAATCACATATGTCCACATCTGCTGTTACAAATTTCATCTGATTTCTGACAATCCACCTTCTACCATCTCACAATAACTTCCAAGTTGCTATTTTTATATTGTTTAATTTTGAAATAAGAAAACTTCAGGTCTTGAGGCCGGGCGCGGTGGCTCACGCCTGTAATCCCAGCACTTTGGGAGGCCGAGGCGGGTGGATCACGAGGTCAAGAGATCGAGACCATCCTGGTCAACATGGTGAAACCCCGTCTCTACTAAAAATACAAAAATTAGCTGGGCATGGTGGCACGTGCCTGTAGTCCCAGCTACTTGGGAGGCTGGGACAGGAGAATTGCTTGAACCCAGGAGGCGGAGGCTGCGGTGAGCCGAGATCGCGCCATTGCACTCCAGCCTGGGTAACAAGAGCGAAACTCCGTCTCAAAAAAAAAAAAAAAAAAAAAAAAAAAAAAAAAAAAAAAAAAAAAAAAAAAAAAAAAAAAAAAAAAAAAAAAAAAAAAAAAAAAAAAAAAAAAAAAAAAAAAAAAAAAAAAAAAACTTCAGGTCTTTCTTAAAATTGCATTTTATTATAGAATTTATGTATTTATAAACCATTTGATATGTATAAAACTGTGCTATGATATTTATTAAGTTCTTATCTTTTTAATGTGTGACTGATGAAGTTTTTGTGTTAAGTGGTTTTTGCTGCACAGTTTTGCACAGCATGATAACTTTCAGGAGTATATATGCAGCATTACAGCAAAACTGACAATATGAAACTGCCTCCATTGCCAAGATTCAGTAGCGGGGATATCTAACAATACCTTCTTTGGGCCTGTTTTGAGAACTTCTTATCCTTGACTCTTGTTCAAGTCAATTCTCAGTCACCACTCAAAGACCAGTTTTCTTTTATACACCTGCGAACAGTTAGGAAATGTATGAGCATTATCCTAGAGGATTTGGCTTTTATTAGGAAGGCAAGAGGTACTCTTGAAGAATTTTAAGCTGGAGAATGGCTGGGATAATAACAGGAATCAAACTCATGCTGGAAAGGGCTTTGCATAAAAGTTTCTATCAGAACACTCTGATTGTGACTCAAAAGCCTGTGAGCTCCTGGAGGATAGAGATTGTCTAATCATCTCAGAAGCCGCTATGCTGGGCATCCTGCCTGACCTGGAATGGCTCAAACTGTTTACTGAACTGAATTCCAGCAGTACAAATGAGGATTAGTCCTCAAAATGGTTACCAAGAGGCACTGAAAAGTCTTAATAATGATGCAGATAATCAAGTTCTCCACTTAGACAAGGAATTCTTCCCTTAGATTTTAGAAAACAATTGTTTAATGGTGAGAATTAAAACAAAATGAATTTTCATTTATCTTAAATAAATCTTATGCTTTTTGAGCTCCTATTTTATGCTCAATAATGTTTGGGCACAGTGCCTTTCCCATCAGGACATGATTGATAATCATTCAATTCATCAAAAAACCAATTAATCAGAACATTCGTTTCCTCATAAGTATTTGATTTAATTGTATATAATTTAATGTCTTCACACAGTTTGGCTACTTTAATGTCTTAAAAGACTTTTGTAATTTTCATAGAATACTCTAGAGATGAAAATACGAAAAATCTTTCATTCTTATGCAATGCTATTGCATTCTTATGCAATGATAATGCAATATCATTGCCTTCTCATGCAATATTTATGAAGTTAAAGCTAAAAAAGATAATGAACATCAGAAGTAAAACAATAGTGACTACAAAATCATGAGTATGGCATACTCTAAATGTGATCTCTGCTGAGTGACTGTGACTTCCTTTCAATTAAGTGCATATTACAGCTCCCCAGGTGAGTAGCCATCTGCTACTCATGAAAGGTAATGCCACCCAAGTTCCTGGCTCTCTTCCCTGGCAATTAGTCCCCTATATGCATTTTATATGAATGTTGCAGAGCCTTAGAAAGGTGTGAAAATTTGAGCCTTCTATACTTTTGATGAAATATGATTTAAGCATACACTTCAAAAGAATGAAAATACTAAATATCAACATGGTGACAGAATTTCCATAAACACTGTACAGTTTTGTTCCTCAAGTGGCTATCTGAATTGAAAATGATATTCTTCCGGGCTTAAGATAGATAAGTAGCCTAATAATAGATTTGTTTTTAGTAATAATGTCTCTCACCTACTTCTCATTGGAATTCAAATATGACAGTTTTTGCTTACATGATTTAAATACATATGACTAGCCACTATCCTGTTGTGCATATTGACCTCTCTGTATGTTGTACATATTTTTCAGTTATTTTAAGTGTATTGCTTTTGACCCCAAGCATTTTTTATTGCCTTATGGCACTATTCTGTGTGGAAAAAATAAAATCAAACTGGAGTTATTTAGGCCAAATGATACAGTGGGTTTCTAGGAAGCCTGAGGCAGATTGTCTGTTTTGCATTTAGAAGAAGCCAATGGAGAGTGACAGTTCAAAACAAAACAAAACAAAAACAAAACCCACTGTTGTGAAATATTTGGTTTGGGACAGAATTTGGTAAAGCTCAGATTAGTGCATTAGGATACTTTTATGCACGCCCCCAAACAGAGATTCTAACAATAGGCTGCCACTTACTATATTTACTCAAGTTCCTACCTGAAAGTTCAGTTGTTTCATTGAATAGGTAACATAAATTAAAGGTACAACCCTATTAAATAATCATCTGACCCCTTAATAAATGAGGACTGAACTGGTAAGCCGTATTTATACTGTGGAAGTTAAGCAAAGTCTCTTATTAGTAATTATTTTTATTTTAATTCCTCATAACAGTTATTTGGGGTTATGTTTATAAGTATAGACTAAGCTGGTATCACAGAGACCCCAAATAGTAGTGGTTTAATAAAACAATAAAATGTTATAGCTTTTGTCTGTGAAAATACACGGGTAGGTAAGAGGTTTGTTCAACTAAACTCAAGCATTCTCTTATTCAAAGGAAGAAAGGGGAATGGATATCAGTGAAATTTTGCTCCGCCTACTAATTAGCTGTTTACTTATTAATTTTTTACTAATTTAATAATAAAATTCTTTCTAGAGGCATAACCAGGAAGCTTTTAAAATAAATTGTAACAGATTTCTTCCACTTAAAATCATTCAGTGCTGCACTATATCACATCAGTACAAACTCCTAACATCACTTACAAGGCTCTGTAGATTCTGGCTCTTGACTCTGACTCCCACAACAATTTAAACGTGCTTCTCCTGGCTTCCTATTTTTCAACTACACTGATATACTTTCCGTTTTGTGGACATCCCAGTTATTTTCATCTCTCCATTTTTGCTCTTATTATCCCTCTTTTTATAAATGTTCTTCCCAGAAATCTATGTGTAATTAATTGTTTCCCTTTAGAGTGCCGCTCACATATCGTTTCTTCAGATGCCCTTTCACTATTCTGTCTGGTGCCCCTAGATTTCTTCACCATTTTTTAAAAATTTACTTCATAGAATATACACTTTCAATTATTTTGTTAATTTATTTTTAATTTGTTTACTGTCTGATTTCCTGTCTGGGATATAAGCTCTGGGAAGGCACAGACCTCCTTTGTTTCGTTACCTCAGATAAACCGATTCCTGGAAAATTGTTACTAGAACATAGTAGATGCTCAAAAACTATTTGGGGAATGAGGAAATGAATATATAATTATAAATACGTAATGTGCATATATATAATGTTTGCAGTATCTTTTGGAACAATGTATTGTCAAATTAATGTCTAGTATTGTCTTAATGTTGCATAAAAGATTGAAAAGGTAATATAAGGAGTTGGTGTACAGTTCATCACTTTCCTTATTTGAGTATAGGCAGCCTCCTGACCACAGTAGGGTTTACACAATCTGGTCCTATATAATATTATGCATAGGTGGAGCATGGCATTCTATTTTCTATTAAGCTTGTTTACCAATGCATTTTCATTTGCTTTATATCATAACCATAGAACTGTGTTTACTAAATCCTGAAAAATCATTATGAAATAGAATCAAATATTTATTGATCTGCAAACAAAAGACAAATCTTATATTGATCAGAAATAATAGTTACTCTGGAATCATACTAAATAACATTCACATCATAAAAGCAACAAACCAGTTTAGAAGAGAAATGTAACAAAGAAAATGGTTTCAAAATCATAGAAATAAAATAACAACATGTTTTCAATATATATTTACATATATAGTTGTAGTTTATAATACAATTTTATAAAAGGTACTGTATTACATTTTTTTCCTCTAAATCGCCATGTGAAACGATACAATGTAGTGAAACTGAACATTTATTTTCTCTGTTGCTTCTCTTTTAAAATAATATCATTGATTTAAGTTCTTTGTACATTTGACATTGAAGAAAGCGATAATCATATGGTGACACAAACGGTCCCTAGGACTTCTCAGAACCAGTAGACTAAACCACAGAAAAAGTAGCAGACATTTTTCTAATATGTACACAGTTCATCCATTTGATTTGAAAAGTGAAAAGCTTGAGAAGATTTCCTTTGATTCATTTCTCAATTGGCCACATCATGGTAGAATTGCAGAATCAACATTAAATAGAGCTTTCTAGAACCATCTTCAATGCACTATATTTTATATTAAATAGGTTTACAAGTAAAAGCCCAAGGATAAATAAAGAAGGGAATCTCTGTGAATTCTGCAATAATCACAGTGTTTCCCCTGAGATGCAATGGTGATTCTATTAAAAACAATAATTATACATTGTCACTATGTTAATATTAAGCCAATTTCATAAAAATAACAAAATACTTTTTCTTAAATGCTTACATAAATGGGCCCCAAAAATCTTACTTTATAACTATCTCAAAGTAGATTCAAATAAGAAAATGCTTTCAAAATTTATTATTTTCTACTATTATAATATGCACCTGAATTCATATGAAGCATTCAAAAATTGTTCTACATTGTTATTAGAGAGACCTCTTTACATATCAGGTGAGTAAATATTGGCCATGTGGAAGAGTCTATTGACTCAGAGTGCCTACCATATCCACAGCCATTTTTCTGACAAAAGAGAACTATGAGCTATTCTTTGAGCATAAATTAATGTGCTTTTTGTTCTGTTCTGTGAGAAAGAAAAGAAATTTTTTATCTGAGGAATGCAGCCCCCTTAAAATTATCAAGCCCAGAGAGACATAGGAATGAGGCAGGAGTCACATTCCACTACCCCCCTTGAGCTGAATAATCATCTCTTGAAGTCCCCTGCTATATGGACTCTAGATTGAATGCTGCCACAATGCTAATAAATTAATCTAATGATGCCATATGCTGGCCACCATAACTTACACACTGGTTCAACAATGTATAGCCAATTATTAGTCAGTGTTATAGATCTTTAAACCAATGAAAATTCCTGAAAAATGACTGTTGTAATTCCCCCCACTCTTGATCCTTTTTTCTTTAAAAACTCAAACCTCTCTGTTGTTCTCCAGAGCATTCTCAAGGTAACTTCGAAGTGTTCCGCAAGCAGCTGTCCTAACTTTGGCTTACGTAAACTCTTTAAAATAGTATTTTGTTCCTCAGCTTCTTTTTTTAGATTGATACCTCTAAGACCTTGGTTGTGGTTGATTGGCTCTGATCATATGTTTTTCCTCACTGAGAGCTTTAGTTGTGAAAACGCAAAACCATACAAAGGGAAGTTAATATAAAAAAGTTGTAGCAGTCAAATCGCAGCTGAGGAATTGAAGAAAAGTGAGATTCAGTGTGAAAAAAACGTGGCAGGGAATCAAGATGGTGGTCTTTATAGAAGCAACTAGTGTGCATGGCTCTCACGGAGAGGACATAAAATAGTAACACTGACCTTGCTTGCTGACCACCTAAGAAACCATGTTGGGACCCATCAAGGGAGTGAGGGGATACAGACAACAGGGAAATATTGTCAATGGCTTCTTTCTTTCTCCCTGTACCACAGAATATCACTGTCACCTGTTCGAAAATACAACAGAGTCACGTGACTAACAGCTTAATGTAGGCCAATATCTCAAGCACCACCAACTGGATCGCAGTCCAAAGTACACCACCAAAATATTTTGCCAGTATACAGTAACTGCAAAAACTAAGGGAAAATTCCAGCCACAAATAAAGATTCCACAGAGTGCTGGCCCACTGAAAACACCCAGGAAAGAAGCCATTGACAATATTCAACTTTAACTTTGAGGGTATAGTCCATGAAATTGTCCCCAATTTTGCTAGAGAGAAAGACATACAAAATCAAGAGACACAGAGAACCCCTGTGAAATACTACATAATGTGTCTATCCCCAAGGCACATAGTCACCATTTTTGCCAAGGTCAATACAGAGGAAAAAATCTTAAAGGCAGCTAGAGACAAAGGTAAGACTACCTACGAATAAATCTCTAGCAAGCTAGTGAAAGACCTCTCTGTAGAAACCTTGCAAGTCAGAAGAGATTGGGGGTCTATTTTCAGCATTTTTAAATAAAAGATATTCCAGCCAAGAATCTCATATACCACCAAACTAAGCTTCATAAGCAAATAAGAAATAAAATCTTTCTCAGATAGGCAGGCACTAAAGTAATTCATTGACACCAGATCAACCTTACAAGAGGTCCTTAAGGGAATGCTAAACCTGGAAACAAAAGATTGAAACCTGCAACAACAGAAACACACTCAAACATACAGTCTTCAGACAATATAAAGCAATTTCACAATTAAGTTTACAAAACAAACAGCCAAGGGCACAAAGAAAGGATCAAAATCTCATATAGTAATACTAACCCTGAATGTAAATGGTCTAACCACTCCACTTAAAAGTCATAGAGTGACAAGCCAGATTAAAAAAAAAAAAACTCTTTGTTGACTTCAAGAGGCATAGCTCACATGTAAAGACACTCAGAGACTCGAAGTACAGGGATGAAGAAAGATCTATCATATGAATGGAAAATGAGCAAGAGCAGGAGTTATTATTCTTATATCAGGTAAAGCAGACTTTAAACCAGCAACAAGCAGGAAGGACAAAGACGGGCATTATATAACGATAAAAAGCTCAATTCAACAAGAAGATTTAACTATGTTAAGTATATACACATCCAACACTGGAACACCCAGATTTATAAAACAAGTTCTTGTTGACTATGCAAAGACTTAGTCACATGATTATAGTGATGGATGTCAACACCCCAGTGACAGCATTGTATTATTGAGGCAGAAAATTAACAAAGGAATTCTGAACTTAAGCTCAAAACCTGACTAATTTGACCTGATGGACATCTACAGAATCCTCCACCCAACATCCACAGACTATATTTGGTTGATGCAAAACCAGTTTGTTTTTGCCATTCCTTTCAATGGCAGAAGCCGCAATTACTTTTGCACCAACATAATACATTCTTCTTATCTGCACATGAAATGTATTCTAAGATCAATCACATGCTTGGCCATAAAACAAGTCTCAATACAATCAAAACAAGAGCAAGAGCAAAAATTATTTGAAAATAGCAATACAACTTACCAAAATCTTTGAGATACAGTTAAAACAGTGTTAAGTGGAAAGTTTATATGCACCAAATGCCTTAATCAAGAGCTTAGAAAGATTTCAAATTAAGGATATAACATTGCATCTAGAAGAACTAGAAAAAAAAAAAAGAAGAATCCAACCCCAAAGCTATAGAAGGAAAGACATAACTGAACTCAAAGAACTGAACAAAATCAAGACCCAAAAGTTTATACAATAAAACCAAGAGTTGGTTCTTCAAAAAACTATCAACATTGATAGATCACTAGCTAGATTAACAAAAATGAAAGAAAAAGAGAAGATTCAAATAAGCACAATCAGAAATAACATATATGATATCACAACAATTCCCACAGAAATGCAAAAGAAACTCAGAGACTATTATTAACCTTCTACTTACACAAATTCGAAACTCTAGAGGAAATCAGTATATATGTGGAGATACAAGACCTCTTAAGATTGAACCAGGAGAAAAGTGAAAACCTGAACAGACCAATAACAAGTTCAGAAATTAAATCAGTAATAGAAATAAAAAAAACCTACTAACCAAAGGCAACTCTTGTCCATATGGATTCACAGCTGAATTTCACCACGTATACAAAGAAAAACTAAAACCAATCCTACTGAAACTATTCCAAAGAATCAGAGAGTAGGGGCTCCTCCCTAACCTACTCTATGTATGAAGTTAACATCAGCCTGATACCAAAATCTGGCAAAAATACAATGAAAAAAAGAAAACTTCAAGCTAATATCCCTGATGAACATAGATACAAAAATCCTTAACAAAAATATTAGCAAGCCAAATTCAGCAACACATCAAGAAGTTAATTCAACACAATCAAGACCACTTTAATCCTGGGATGCAAGACTGGATCAACATACCCAAATTAATAAATGGGATTCCTCACATAAACATTTTTTTTTTTAAAGTCCATATGGTCCTCACAATAGATATAGAAAAATGCCTTTGATATAATCCAATATGCCTTCATGATAAAAACTCTCAACAGACTAAGTATCAAAGAAACATGTCTCAAAATAACAAGAGCCATCTATGGACAACCCGTAGATGAATGAGCAAAAGCTGGAACATTCTCTTTGAGAACTGGAACAATGTAAGGATGCTCACACTCACCACTCCGATTCAGCATAGTACTGGAAGTTCTAGCCAGAGAAATTAGGCAAAAGAATGAAATAAAAGGCGTTCAAATAGAAAAAGAAGTCAAACTATCTCTTTTTACTAACGAAATGATTCTACACCTAGAAAACCTGAAAGACTCTGCCGAATGGCCCCTGGAACGGATAAACTATTTCACTAAACTTTCAAGATACAAAATCAATGTACAAAAATCAGTAGCATTTTTAAACATCAATAGTGTTCAAGCTTAGAGATAAATCAAGAATGCAACCCCATTTACAATAGCCACAAAAAGAATAAAATATCTAGGAATATATCTAACCAAGGAGGGGAAATATCTGTAAAAGGAGAACTATAAAACACTTCTCAAAGAAATCATAAGTGACACAAACAACTGGAAAAATATTCCATGCTTATAGATTGGAAGAATCCATATTGTTTTTAAAATGGCCATACTGCCTAAAGCAATCTACAGATTCAACTCCATTCCTATCAAACTACCAATGTCATTTTTCAAAGAACTAGAGAAAACTATTCTAAATTTTACATGAAACAAGAAAACAGCACAAATAACCAAATCAATCCCAATCAAAAAGAACAAAACAGGAAGCATTGCATTATCTAACTTCAAACTATACTATAAGACTACAGTAATCAAAACAGCATGATACTAGAACAAAAATAGACACATCAACCAGTGGAACAGAATAGAGAGCCCAGAAATAAACTCACATACCCACAGCCATCTGATCTTCAACAAAATCAATGACAATAAGCAATGGCAAAAGGACCCCTATTCAATAAATGGTGCTGTGACAGCTGGCTAGCCATATGCAGGAGAATAAAACTGAACTCTTGCTTTTCACCATACATGGAAATTAACTCAAGATGAATTAAAGGTTAAATGTAAGACCTTAAACAATAATAATGTTAGAATAAAACCTAGGAAATACCCTTCTCTATATCAGCTTGGGCAAATAATTTATTGCTAAGTCACCAGAGGCAACAGTAACAAAAACAAAAATTGATAAGTGGGACCTAATTAAACTAAAGAGCTTCCGTACAACAAAAGAAATTACCAACAGAGTAAATGGACAACCTAGAAAATGGGAAAGGATATTTGCAAACTATGCATCTGACAGAGGTCTAATATTCAAAATCCACAAAGAGCTTATATTTGTCCATTTTCACACTGCTATAAAAAAATACCTGAAACTGAGTAATTTATAAAGGAAAGAGGTTTAATTGACTCATAGTTCCCTGTAACTATGGAGGCCTCAGGAAACTTACAATAAAGGCAGAAGGGGAAGCAGGCACTTTCTTCACAAGGTGGCAGGAGAGAAATTGTGTGGAGGAACTGTCAGACACTTACACAACCATCAGATCTTGTGAGAAATCACTATCATGAGAACAGCATGGGGGAAGCCACTCCCATGATCCAATCACCTTCCTCCCTTGACACGTGGGGATTACATCTCCCTCCCTCACCACATGGGGATTACAATTAGAGATGAGATTTGGGTGGAGACAGAGAGCCAAACCACATCAGAACTTAAATCAACAAGCAAATAAGAAACAATCCAATTTAAAAAATGGGCAAAGTACATAAACTGTCACTTCTCAAAAGAAGATTGGTATGTGGCCAACAAACATATGAAAACATGCTCAATATCTCTAATCATCAGAGAAATCATACTAGTGAGAATGGTGATTATTAAAAGGTCAAAAAATAACAGATGCTGATAAGGCTGGACCGAAAAAGAAATGCTTATACACTGTTGGCATGTATAAGCACACAACTAGTTTGCAACTAAAACACAAACTAAGCACTATTGAAAGCAGTTTGGAAATTTATTAAAGAACTTAAAACAGAACTACTATTCAACCAAGCAATTCCATTACTGGGTATACAGCCAAAGGAAAACAAGTAATTGTATCAAAAAGACACAGGTGGTCATATATACTATTCACCATAGAAAATACGTGGAATTAATCCTTGTGACCATCAATGGTGGAATGGATAAAGAAAATGTAGTACATATACACCATAAAATACTATGCAGTCAGTTCTTTGCAGCAACATTGATGGAGCTGGAGGCCATTATTCTAAGCTATAAATGTAGAAACAGAAAACCAGATAACACGTTTTCATTTATAAGTGGATAAGATGGGAAAAATACACACTGGGTACTACTAGATGGGGAAGGAGTGGTGGCGTGGGGGGTGGTGGAATGGGCTGAAAAAACAGCCAGTGGGGACTGTGCTTACTATCTGGGTGACAGGATCAAGTTGTACCTCTAACCTCAGCTGTACACAATATACCCGTGTAACAAACCTGCACATGTATCCTTTAATCTGTAATAAAAGTGGAAAGTATTTAAAAATAATGTTGAAGATAAAAGGTTCAAAAAATGAGAACCAGAGGCATGATGAAGTTACTAGGGTGTGGTTATCAAACTTTACTGCACTTTAGAATCACTTAGGGGAATTTTTAAAATCTCAATGCCCAGGATGAATCCTAGATCCATTATATCAGAATGTCTGGGGGTGCGACTCAGGTATTTGTATTTTTAACTCTCCCCAGGTGATTCCAATGTAAGGCCAATACTGAGAATCACATGGTAGAGCAAGAGGTGAACAATATATCACTAAAAGAACAATTGTATTTTGAATACAGTTAAGAAATGGTTGTATTCTCTGTGGAGCCTGAAAATGCAACTCTTGAGCTGCTTGACTTTCATGCTTCCTCAGTCAGTTAGGGATCCTTACAATAATAAGGTAACAATAAGTTCTGAGGGATCTTGAGCTTGCATACAATCTTCCCAAACTGCAAGGATTTAAATAATTCCTTTCATTCATATCCAATTACCGTATCATTACATTAAATAATTAAAGTCCAAATAAGAGAAACAGGAATCCTTTACCATTTGACGAATCCATTACAACTTTTCCAAAAGTAAAATGATGGCAGAAAAGATTTAGAAAATACAGTTCTTAACATTGTTAATAGGTGCTTGCATAGACATGAGATGAGATTTAAGTACCAAATAAAATCATGCAAGGTATACTTTCCACTAAGAAAACTCACATGTGCATTTCCAAAATAAAGTAAGAAGCATATGTGACACAGAAGGATTCTTATGACTCAGAACTTAAACAAAGATGTGAGAAACTGAAAATATTAAAAATTACTCTAAACCTTAATAACTACACTACTATTCTGAGTTTACATTGAGAAATTACATGATGCCTGATGTGGTTAAAAAAAGAATCTCCCTTCTAGTATTTGAATACCAGATGTAAATTTGTGTGCACCTAAATCCATTCATTCTGCTACATGCAGATGGAAGTAATACTTTTGTACTTTAATTAAATACAGTATGTAACTATTCTTTGTGTGCTCAACATTAATGGAAAGAGTATGACTTAAGTGCATATTTATTTTTGTAATAAATGTAGACCTTAGGACTAGATTGTATGTTGACATCATAAATGAAAAATTTTAAAGTTTTATTAATGTTTTTTCAACCTGTTTCTTATTTTCCCAAGATATTATGCTGCCACTTGAATAAACTAGTCAAATGTTCAACTTACTTGAAGGGAAATATATTAAGGGCATATCAACACCGAGAAAAAATTGTATTTATTGCACAAAATATACCAATAGTGACAGTTGAAATTCAAAGCAGAAATCTTAACACAAGTGCATTTCTTTAGGTTTTGCTTTTAACTGCATTATAGCTTTGTACCATTTTTATATATTTTTTTCTTCTTCATTCTTAATATTGTGAGAAAAGGATGAAGTATTCAGATATGTTTAAAATGTTAGTGACATTTATTATGTTCTCCCACGAATTTTGGTCTTGGTTTTTAGATTAGCTATAAAATAGCATAAATAAAAATGCTTAAAAAATAAAGTTATGTAGTGGTAGTGTGATCACTAACAATGTTACCAGTGTTTTTTTTTTTTTAACTTTATTGCATCTTATTGCAAATATATATGCCATAAAACTTTTTTTCTGGAATACTTTTCAGAGTATATTTGATATGTGGCTAAAATTTTATTCTGTTTCTTTAAAATAAAACATTTTTAAGTAGCAAGAACTGCAGCTCTTTGGACCATAATAATATTTCACATATCAAACCCCCCAAAAAACAGTAAGTAAATAATTAAAAGCAGCCAGGACATAGAGAAAACCCAAAGTAGAATACAAACACTAACAGTAAATCAAACTGAATTAAAAATAACATAACTACACTGAAGGGGATGGATGAAGACTAGAATTAACCTAAGTAACTAGAAAACAATATCCTGCCTGACTGGATGCTGTAAGACTAGGGAATAAAAGAACTCTACATATGTGATGCCCTATGACTGGTGAATGTGCTTTGTGTGGGATAATGGGTTAGCGACTTTGAAACTACTTTAGGCTGTATGCTAGCACTAAAGCCACTAAATATATTGTAGATAACAAATAAGTAACTGAATATATAGTAGATAATAAAAGCCAGGTTTCCCATTGTTAGTGAAAGAACTTAAAAATAAGTAGGAAGGTTAAAACAGACCCAGAATGAACTTTGTTTTGCCGGATTCAGTATAAACTCATGACAGAAAGACAGATGTGTTTGTGTATATATATATATACTACAACTATATAGACAGAACTAGGATATATATATATATATATATATATATATATATATATATATATAGTTCTGTCCAATGTAAGACACCCTAAAGCAATGATGCCCTAATAGCAATGAGAATGCCTAGAATATAAATTTAAGATCATTCTTCAGTAAAAGAAACAGGGCTTCTTAGAGAAATGGTTGATTTTATGTTTGAGGCAGGGAAAATACGACATTGACCAGTAATATCTTGTGGTATCAGAAATTATGAATATATTTAAGAAAAAATGGGAGCCTGTTGAAAGAAGACATGAACCAACAGGAAAGAGCTCCTATTGGCCAATGATGAAACTATTTCAGGAAGAAATAATGATGATATTGAATTGTAACTCCAAAAATGCAATAGATGTCCACAAGTCAATAATACTGTAAATAACAACAAAGAGAAATACAGTAAGTTTACGGAGGAGAAGTCCAGCAGATATTACCCTAACCATGTTCTGAAACTTGGTGTCACCAACAATAGGATATACTGATATGATTAACAATATCAAATAATGTATTCATTAAAAAGCACAGCATAGTTTCTATGATAATCTTGCCAAAAATACATAACCTCAGATCATTAGTAATAGAATATCAAACAAACCCAAATTAGGAGAAATTCATCAAAATGGCTTATCTAAACTCATACACAAAAAAAGAGAGAAACTAAGAGTGTTATAAATTTCAAAAGACTAAAGAAAAATAACAATGCAATATAATGTAGGATATGTACACAGGATCCTGAAACAAAGAGGCCATTAATGGAAAAAAGGGAAAATTGGAATTAAACTTTCTGTTTAGTTTAATAGAGTTTAGCAAATGTTATTTAAGATGTTAACATTTGCAAAAGTTAAGTGAGATTATACGGACACTTTGTCTACTAATTTGCAACTTTTCTATAAGTCTAAAACTACTTCAGATTTAAAAGTTAAAGAGACTAAAAGTTAGGTAATTTCCTTTACAAAAATAATGTATTTTATATTTCCATTATATGTAATGGTGAATTTAATATGCATTACAGAATAATTTTAATTTAATGAATTATATTGATAATAGTGAAAATAATAGGCTATTAGAAAACAATCAATGTAAATTATTCCATATGAAATAGCTAAGTAAATTCCAGATGGATTAAATAGTTTAATGCTAATAAAAATTATTTAAAACATTTATTTAAAAAATTAACTATCTAGAGAACAACTTTCTATGTGTGAAGGTCAAAAGAATAAAAAAAGCAGTAAGATCAAAGCTCTCCAGGGCATATTTGTTAACATAATTAAAAGCAAGTGTTGAACTATGTATAGTATTATCTCATTTTGTTTTTCAAAAAAGTTGTTTATGAATGCATTTAAGAAAAAATACTGGAAGGTTCTAATGAGACAAGGAGCAATGTGTCTATAAAGCCTGCCTCAGCTTCTATTCTCTGGATGTTTTAACCAAGAAACTATATGAATAGAAGTGAAAAAGAGTAGCATCAATAGATTTAATAACACAACTATTTTAAATGTTAAACTCAATTTCAGCAAGTTGGTTACTTAAATTTTAGTGCTGATTTACCAATGAAGCAGTTATAAGACTACAAGCCCTGTTTTTATCTGAAATTTGGTATCATGTAAATTATTTTCCTGAAGGATTTAAAACAACCTTTTGAATGCTGTTTGGTTCATAGCACACCTTGACTCTTTTTTTTTTTTTTTTTTTATCTTTCTGTGCCTGGTTTATTTCACTTAACATAATGTCCTCCAGTTCCATCCATGTTGCCACAAATGAAGGATTTTATTCTTATGATTAAATAGTACTTTATTGTTTATATATACTATATTTTATTTACCTACTCATCTTTTGATGGACACTGACGTTGATTCCAAACCTTGGCTACTGTGAAGAGTGCTGCAATAAACACAGGAGTGGAGATATCCCTTCGATGCACTGATTTTCCTTCTTTTGGATACATATTCAATAGCGGAGTTGCTGGTTGATATGGTAGTTTCAGCTTTAGTTTTCTTGAGGAAGCTCCATATTGTTTTCCATATCGGGTGTACTACTTCACATTTCTACCAACAGTATGAAAGCATTCTCCTTTCTCCATATTACCATCAGCATTTGTTAGTTTTTGTCTTTGATAATAGCCTTTCTAATTGTGGTGAGATAATATTTCCTTGCAGTTTTGATTTGCATTTCCTGATCGTTGAGAATGTTGAGCATTTTGAAGATACGCGATTGTGCCTTAACCAAAACCTGCTCTTGATTCTTTGATAAATTGATTTATCAGGTTAAATAATTTATTTTTAAAATGGAAAAGGGTTGTCTTGCTTCTTCTGTTTTCCACTAAATGAATCAGTCTGTCTATCAGCCCAGAAATCAATTTGGTTACATTATCTTGGTTCCCATTGACTCAGGGCTGAGAGAATACACTGAGGAGGTGGTAAGTAGAGTTATTCTTGTTACTGAAAAGGACTTTATTTTTACTTTGAAAACTCACCAGTAAAGCCATGGTGATGTTTTCTACAAAATCCAACGTAATAATCCAAGATAAATGTAAATTAAAAACTGTGAAAAAATATTGGCAAGAAATTTGAATTTAAAAGTTTAAATATCTTTGAGGTTCAAAGTGTTCTACTACCTTTTTATGAAACCTATCACAGCATCAATGGATAAAGGCACCATGAGTATACACCCACAGTCCATAAGATGGAAAATTTTAAAATTCAGATTCACTTGAAATCAAAGAAATTTTAAATTAAAAGTATAAAATGCCCAAAATATTAATGCTAAATAAAAATAAAATAATGCTGCTGTAAAGTATGAATTGGTACAGTCATCTGTCACTAACATGGTAGTATGTTTTGAGAAATGCATTGTTAGGCAGCTTTGTCACTGTATGAACATCACAGGGTGTACTTACACAAATTTAGGTGGGATAGCCTAGACTCCACTACAGCATATTGCTTCTAAGCTACAAACTTGTACCACATGTTACTGTATTGAATATTGTAGGCAATTGTAATACAATAGTATTTGTGTATTTTAACATATCTAAACTATCTTTCTAAGCATAGAAAAATGTACAATAGAAAATACAATATGAAAGACTAAAAATGGTAGATTTGTAATGGGCACTTACCATAAATGGAGTCTGCAGGACTGGAAGCTGCTTTGCGTAAGTCAGTGTATTACTTGGATATCACAGAGCTAATAAAGATACACTGAGAGTGAGTAATTTGTAAAGGAAAGAGGTTTAATTGACTCACAATTTAGCATGCATGAGGAGGCATCAGAAAACTTATAATCATGGCAGAAGGGGAAGCAAACACGTCCTTCTTCACATGGTGGCAGCAAGGAGAAGCGCTGAACAATGGGAGAAAAAGCCCCCCATAAAACCATCAGGGCGAGGAGTGGTGGTTCACACCTGTAATCCCAGCACTTTGGGAGGCCGAGGTCAAGAGCAGCCTGACCAACATGGAGTAACCCTGTCTCTACTAAAACTACAAAATTAGCCAGGAGTGGTGGCTCATGTCTGTAATCCCAGCTACTCAGGAGGTTGAGGCAAGAGAATTGCTTGAACTCAGAAGATGGAGGTTGCAGGGAGCTGAGATTGTGCCATTGCGCTCCAGCCTGGGCAACAAGAGTGAAACTCTGTCAAAAAAAAAAAAAAAAATCAGATCTCGTGAGAACTCATTATCATGAGAAGAGCATGAGGGTAATCACTCTCCATGATTAAATTACCTCCCACTGGGACTCCCCCTACCCACAATATGTGGAGATGATGGGAACTAAAATTCAAGATGAGGTTTGGGTGGGGACATAGCCAAACCATATCAGTGAGTGAGTGAGTGGTGCGTGAATGTAAAGGCCTAGGAAAGTACTGTTCACTACTGTCGGCTTCATAAACACTGCACACTCATGTTACACTAAGTTTATTTTTAAAACATCTTCATCTTCAATGATAAATTAACCTTAGCTTAATGTAACTTTTTAACTTTGTAACCTGTTCATATTTTAAAAAACATTTTGGCTTCTTTGTAGTAACACAGCTTAAAACATAAAAACACACTGTAGAGCTATACAAATTATTTTATATCATTCTTATTTCTATTTTTAATTACTTTAAAATTTTCTTTTGCTTTTAAAACTTTTTTGTTAAAAACTAAGACATGAACACACATATTAGCCTCAGCCTACACAGGGTCACGATCATCCATATCACTGTCTTCCACTTCTATACCTTGTCCCACTGAAAGGTCTTCAGGGGCAATGACATGCATGGAGCTGTCATCTCCTTTGATAACAATGCCTTCTTCTGGAATACCCCATGAAAGACCTGTCTGTGGTTGTTTTAGAGTTGACTTTTCTTTTATAAGTAGAAAAAAACAGTATAAAATACTGAGGAAAAGTTGAAGTGATTAGTTTTTTACATTAGCATCATGACAAACTCATAAGTAATAAGTAATGTGTGGTGTGCACCATGCCGTTACAATGACTATGATGTCACTAGGCTATACAAATTTTTGGGCTAATAATAATCTTATGGAATCAGCATTGTATACGAGATGTGTTGTTCACTGAAATGTCACCATGCAGTGCATGACTATACACTTTTTATAGTATTGTGAATTTGTGTAACATTTTTGGAAAGAAATTGGACCCATAGGTATTATGCATCAACAGTTTAAAAAGTACACATTTTCTTTTATGTAGGATCTCATTATGTCATTTCTATAAATATATTTAAAAAGTCACAATTATTGCATATTTTTAATAAAATTAATCAGTATAGTAATGTTAAGCATGATGAAAAATTGAAAACAAGCTGAGAGTTAAGTGTATTTTATCCTCATAATAGAATACCTTGGAATTATTGAAATTTGTTCTTACGAAGATTTGAAATAAATGAAAAATATTTATACAATTGCCTCAAATTTTTCTGAAATACTGAATAATTTTAGCACAACTATTTTAAAGCATTCACCCTGAAAATAATAAGACAATATATTAAAATGTTATTACTAAGTTTTTTGGAGGTAATATATTCATCATTTCCACAAAATTCTTCAAAGTACATTTATAACAGTTATTTCAGAGTCCTACAATTCCACAAACTTTTGAAGAATTTTAAAATAATGTAGTTTAATATAAATGAACAATCCTCATAAGCATGTTATCAAGACATAGTTAACAATTTGTGAATTCAGTCCAATGACCTTTCAAAAAAAAACCTATCAAATGTATTATTAAACTATACACTATTAAGAATTGTTTTATTTATAGTCCTTTACATTTGTATTTATAATCACATCAAAATGGAATAGAGAGAACCAATAAAAATGTGAGCTGGGAAAATCACCCTGTAGTATATCTATATGAAGGTCTAAAAAGAATACCGCCAGGGGGTTTCGCTGGCTCCTGTGGCAATACCACCGTGATCCCGGAAGCTAAGCAGACTCTGACCTGGCCAGGACTTGAATGGGAGTCCTGCTGGAAATTCCGGAAGTGGTGGGCTTTAAGGGCCGGGCGCAGTGGCTCACGCCTGTAATCCCAGCGATTTGGGAGGCCGAGGCGGGTGGATCACGAGGTCAAGAGATCGAGACCATCCTGGTCAACATGGTGAAACCCCATCTCTACTCAAAATACAAAAATTAGCCGGGCATGGTGGCACTTGCATGTAGTCGCAGCTACTCGGGAGGCTGAGGCAGGAGAATTGCTTGAACCCAGGAGGCGGGGGTTGCGGTGAGCCGAGATCGCGCCATTGCACTCCAGCCTGGGTAAGAAGAGCGAAACTCCATCTCAAAAAAAAAAAAAAAAAA
>PVKV010031289.1:0-21195 GCA_004027835.1 Alouatta palliata | reverse complement strand
CTCCTGGGTTCAAGCAATTCTCCTGCCTCAGCCTCCCGAGTAGCTGGGACTACAGGCACGTGCCACCATGCCCAGCTGATTTTTGTATTTTTAGTAGAGACAGGGTTTCACCATGTTGACCAGGATGGTCTCGATCTCTTGACCTCGTGATCCACCCACCTCGGCCTCCCAAAGTGCTGGGATTACAGGCGTGAGCCACCGCGCCCGGCTCCAGGGTGGTCTTAAACCCCTGACCTCAGGTGATCCACTCATCTTGGCCTCCCAAAGTGCTAGGATTACAGGCATGAGCCACTGTGCCTGGCCTGTACCTTTATTTTTTTCATTTGAAAGTGTATCTTAGAGTTTATTCAAAGTCAGTGCATAGGTTTTTTAAAGACAGGCATATAGCTATCCATTGCATGGGCACAAATAAATTGGGTGAAATAACTCTATTATTGGACATTTAGGTTAATCCAGTCTTCTGCTATTACTAATTTAGTAACAAATACCCTTGTTCATATATCTTTGCTCGCATTTGTAAGTCCACTTACAGGATAAATTTTTAAAAGATGAATTGGTGGGTTAAAGTGTAGGTAGTCGATTTTACTTTACAAAGATAATCATGAAAAAATTTTCCACCTCCCTAGCTTTTCTGCAATGTGACTTTGCCTCTACTCTACCCAGAAGAGGTGAGGTCTATTTCACCAACCCCTTGGATATGAGCTTAGGGGTGACAGTAACTGCTTTGACCAACAGAATGTAGCGGAAGGTATGTTGGATTAGTTCTGGACATGGCCTTTAAGTGGCCTGGTAGCTTCCACGTCCTGCCTCTTGGCAGCACGACTGCTCTGAGACCACTAAGCTATGAGCAATACAAGCCATATGGAGAGGCCCAGGAGTATGAGATGGCATATGGAGAGGGGAAAGAGGCCAAGGAGCACTCAGGCATCGGACGGGCAGGTAACCAAACCCTCTTGGGAGCGAATCCTGCAGTGTCAGCCACCCTCGCTGACACCACACTGATCAGGAAAGAATTCCTCAGCCTAGCTCTTTCTAAATTTCTGACCCTCAAAAACATGAGCAAAATAATTACAAAAGTGCAAACCACTAGTTTGTTACATGGCAATAGATAACTGTAACAGGGTACATGAATTTTCTATTTGATATTGTCAATCACTTACAAAGAGGCTATACCAATTTACATTCCCATAAAAAATGTATGCAAGTGCTCATTTTTCTGCATCCTCACTGATATGGTTTAGAGCTGTGTCCCCACCAGTCTCTGTGGGATCAACCCCTGCTCTCTGGGGTCTCAAGTTTCCCTTCTTTAGAATCAGTGCTGTGGCCGGCAGCTCCTGGGCCTGTCCCCTGCAAGTAGCCCACCCCTGTTGGCACATGCCACCATGCCTAGTGCATTATCAAACTTTTGGATCTCTGAAATCTGAAAGGTAAAAATAATATACGTCTGAATTTATATTGCATATATTATAAATGTGACTGCACACTGTTTTGTGTATTTTAAAGCTATTTGTATATGATCTGGGGTCTGTCCATTTTCTTTGCTCATTTTTCTATTAGATTATTGGTCTTATTGATTTATAAGACCTCTTTAGGGCCAGCCACAGTGGCTCATGCCTGTAATCCTAGTAGCATTTTGGGAGTCTGAGGCGGGCGGATTGCTTGAGACCAGGAGTTGGAGACCAGCCTTGGCAACATGGCGAAACCCTGTCTCTACAAAAGATACAAAAATTAGTTGGGCATGGTGGCACATGTATGCAGTTCGAGCTATTCCAGGGGCCTGAGGCGGTAGGATCACCTGAGCCCAGGAGGTTGAGGTTATAGTTGGATATGATTGTGCCACTGCACTCCAGCCTGAGTGATAGAGTGAGACCCTGTCTCAAGAAAAAAAAAAAAAGACCTTTATATATTAAGGCAATTAACACTTTTTCCAATGTGTGGCAAATATTTTTCCAAGTTTGTGCCTGTTGACTTTGTATGTGGTAACAGTGGATTTATACAGTTCGTAGCTGAAGCAACAGATGTATCTTTCTTTTATGCAGCAACTACATAGCCGTCTCAATAATTCAGAGATGGCAATGTATTGGTTAAAGTACATTAGAGCTCAGAAATCTTTCAACAAAATCATGTTGTTTATTTTTAGAAATTCAACAAAGCATGAATTATTGCTTATACACAAATGTCTGCCTAAATTGTAAATGTTCCTCTGGGGCAAGTTTGTTTGCTTTTTAATTATGCACTGAATTCACCACAGTTGTCCAAAGATAGGACTTTATAGGAACGTAGAGAGTGCACACGAAGAAAGCGCAGGGAAAATGAACCTTGCCTTCCCCAGGGGGACTCCTGACAGCTGACAGGCAGGGCCTCTTGGTGAGGCTGGGTGAGGGCTGACTGTTCCAGGAACTGAACCAGATTCTCTTTCAGATCAGCAGTTGTTGGGAAGGAGTGCTGGGCTGTCACGTTCCCGTTAAGTACACATGTCACCTTTTCCCTGCAGACACTGGGTGACGCCCAGCCTCTGTTTGCTTTGGTCAGAATAACTTAACTTTTCTCCTCCAGCCTGGCCCTCAGCCCCAGGCCTGAAACCATTCCATCCTCATGGTCTTCCTCCATTCAGATGTTACTCATACATCCTTGGACAAAAGAGGATTCATGAGAAAGATGGATACAGGCTTCTTCTTCTCTGCCAACTTCAGTGGGCCCCAGACAGATAAGTGTGGGCAAATGAGATTTTCTGTTTTGCTCTTCTGGTCTCCTAAGGTTCATTTTGGTTTTCAAGAAAAGAAACTATCTCAGGCTCTGAACTAGACCCCAACAGCATTGCTCAGAGAAGGCAACAGCCTCCTCAGGCCCAGGAATGGCCAGACTGCCCCTTTTGTGTCCAGATCATAAAATGGAAATGAGATGGTCTCCAGAAAGTCCCTCTCCTACCTAAAACTGTCATTCTGTTTGAGCTAAATCTCCCAAATTTCTGCTTGCTGAGGATTCACCCTGTCAGCATATTCAATGGAAGAAAAATCCAATTTGCAATCTCTGGGCCCTGGCTGCCACAGAAACTGCGTGATGGACTTGGTACAGAATTAGGTCACAGCATGCTATGTGCATGTGGAAGAATTTTGGCTGGTGGCTCAGGAGACTGAGACTGCATGCCCTAAACATTCACCTAGAAAACCTTCCTGAGTTTAACTGTGGCGTATCTGGTGAGTTACTCACACAGAGGACACTTTCTTCTAAAACGCGGGGGTATACCCAGCATTCATCACAGTCCGGGCACTGTGTTTGTGGTCACATTTATCCCTGGCAGGGTCCTCAGGTCCTAGTTAGCAGCTTTTTCTACTTCAGGGGAAGCAGCAAGAAAAGTAAAAAAACAAAACAGAAAACAGCGCAGCAAGATGTTTTTGACTTTCCTTGCAAATCACCTGGCAAGATGAAAGAGGAATATGTCTGTTAGCTGGCAAATGGCAACTGATAGCAATTGCGTACAAGTGGCAGAGAAGGATTCGCAGACAGGCTCATTGCCCACCCTCGATTTCTCAAAATGAAACAGGGAGAAAAAGGTGTTCTTCAATTTGGTGTATCCCAGATATAGAAAACCAGTGAAGTAGGAAAGAGTGTGAGTTTCAAAGTATGGCAGACTTCAGTTTGAATACCAGTAGCTGTATGAACCTGGAAGATGTCCCCACCTTTCTGAACCTCCCTCCGTTTCCTCATGTGTAAAACAGGGATACTACTACATACCTGCCAGATAAAGATTAAGGGACATTTGATCACATAGAATAGTGCCGGGCTCACAGTAGGCCACCAATAAATGGTGTTAGTTGTCATTATTCCTCGCTTGAGTTTCTCCCGAGAAATACAATCTCAACTAAACCCCAGTCCTGATTTTCTCTCTGAGGACTGGTTTATCCTCCTGGGGTCCCATAGGTGTTGCTCATGCTGCTGATAGCTCCTCTCCTAATCTTCGCTCACCATTCCGGCAAATGGGGCTGTGGTGACGTCTGAACACTTTCTTCATATTGTGTAAGTCTTGGGGAGACAGAATTCCCCCTCCTGCTTTGAAAGCCAGCCCAGTCACAGTACAGTCCTGAGACCTGGACTTAATCAATCTGATACTTCTTCCACAGCCTGGAACTCTTACGTGAGTGAAAGAGAGACACTGGGACGGGTGAGAAACGATCGCAAGTCAGGGGGCGCAAGGGCAGTAGTAATCCCGGCCTGTCCCCTGCTCTCGCTGCACAGCCTCCATTAATTCTTGTTTATTTTCACAGTCTGGCTCTCCAGCCTTCTAGTCGATTCTGTGAACCACTGGGTCTCCCCCCAGTACATTCCTTTTTTGAATGAGTCAGGCCGAGCTGCTTGCTATTGTTTGAAACGAAGAAGTTTCTAATGTGGAGCCAAGACACCTTTTACATACTGTCGGGCAGGAGGAAAATCCAGCCAGATTTGGGTGTTCAGAGCTGCCCTTTCCCTGGGAAAAGCAATACTAGCAAAGAGGGCAAGAGAGATTTCCACAGCTGCCCCAGAGTTCAGGGGAGGCAGTCTCTCTGCCCTTTGATGTTGCTGGAAATCTTCTAACAACGCTTACACAATCTCAAAACTAGCAAGTCAGGAAACAGGATAAAGCAGTACAAGAGAAATACAAGGCAGGCAAGTTCCTGGTTCAAAGTCATAAACATTTGCCATAAAAATGAGAACAAGATTTCCCTTGATAAACAAAACAAAGGCAAGAAAATGTGGAGATTGGTTGCTTTTTCCTCTTGCCGTACTAAGGAGGGCTGACCCTGATTCTGCCTTTTCTTTGCACACCAGCATAGGCAAAAAGACTAAGCTGAAGTCAGGCTAGGGAAGAGACACAGGCTTCCATCCCATACTTACCCCAACAGGGGACTGGGCATGTCCTGAAATTTCCTTTTTTCTTCCTTTCCCCATTTGCAAATGTCCCCGGTAAAGACCCATCATGATGCTGAGTTACATGACCCCTGAGCCAAGTATCAACTCATCAGTGAAGCCTTCTTTGATATCCCCAGGTAGAGGTCATTGTTCCGGGTCTACTTAATACTACATTGCAGAGTACGTGCTCATTTAGGGTCTGTCTGCCTCATTAGACCTATAGTGAGTGCTTTGAAGAAAAGGACTATGCCTGGCAGTACCAGGCTCAGAAGTAATCTCAGAGTTTGTTGAATAAATGCATGTGGGAGACCTGACTTCATGTGAACAGCTGTGTCATTCCTTTATTCTGTAAGTTCACAGTTGATGGCAACATGCCAAGAATGGTCTCGGCCTCCAGGCCTCATATGTGTGTTGGTGGGGGTTATGGGATTGGAAGAGTCCATGCAAACAGCATTGAAGGCACCAAATGGCCCTCCGAGGGAAGTGATTAAACAAAGGGACTTAATTAGCAAGCAATTATTGAGTGTTCATGTACCAATTGGCCCATACTTAAGGTGAGAAGCAAGGGACAGATGTCCCGGGAGCCAGAAAGGAAATCGGTACTTCTTCCACCAAGAGCCATGGCTGACAACCCCTCTCTGCCCTGGCATCATCCAGGGCCTGATGGCTCTGTTCATGGGCAGACTCATTGTCAGCCCTCACTTGGGGAACTGACTTGTTTAACATTTTGGGGGCTTTCTGGCAAAAAAACAGAAAGCCTGCTAGACAAATTCTAAGAGCTATAACACTGAGAACCAACTTTTTTTTTTGAGATAGAGTCTCACTCCATTGCCCAGGCTGGAGTGCAGTGGTGCAGTCTTGGCTCACTGCAACCCCCCTCTCCTGGATTCAAGCAATTTTCCTGTCTCAGCCTTCTAAGTAGCTGGAATTACAGGCATGAGTCACCATGCCTGGCTAACTTTTTGTACTTTTAGTACAGACAGGGTTTGACCATGTTGGTCTCAAACTCAAGTGATCCACCCACCTTGAACCAAATTTTAAAGAAACATTAGACCCTGGGCTGATCATTTCCTTCAGGTAGCCACACTTTCTATTTCACTCTGTCCTTCTGGTGGATTCTTTTCAGAGCAAATAGCTTTAGTCACTCACTTGGGCACAGCAATGAGAGGTCTAGGGAGGTGCTGCCATGAATGGAAACAAAGACTTTCAAAAGAGTTCATTTGGATCCTCTTTTTTTTGGGGGGGGACAGAATTTCACTCTTGTTGCCCAGGCTAGAGTGCAGTAGCACGATCTCAGCTCACTGCAACCTCTGTCTCCTGGGTTCAAGTGATTCTCCTGCCTCAGCCTCCTGAGTAGCTGGGATTACAGGCGCCTGCCACCATACCCAGGTAACTTTTCGTATTTTTAGTAGAAATGAGGTTTTACCATATTGGCGAGGCTGGTCTCATGCTCCTGACATCCTTGAACCCAGGAGGTGGATGTTGCAGTGAGATCACACCACTGCACTCCAGCCTGGGCTATAGAGCAAGACTCCATCTTAAAAAAAAAAAAAAAAAAAAAAAAGTAAAAAGGGTTGGGCTGGGTGGCTCACACCTGTAATCCCAGCAGTTTGGGAGGCCAAGACGGGTGGATCACTTGAGGCCAGGAGTTTGAGACCAGCCTTGTCAGCATGGTGAAACCCCATCTCTACTAAAAATACAAAAAAATTACTGGGGCATGGTGGCTCATGCCTATAATACCAGGTATTCAGGAGGCTGAGGTGGGAAAATCGCTTAAACCCAGGAGGCAAAGGTTGCAGTGAGCTGAGATTGCACCACTGCACTCCAGCCTGGGCAACAGAGTGAGATCCTGTCTCAAAATAAATGCATACATAAAGAATAAATAAATAAATAAATAAAGTAGGACAGGTACGGTGGCTCATACCCATAATCCCAGCACTTTTGGAGGCCTGCATGGGAGGATCACCTGAGGTCAGGAGTTTGAGACCAGCCTGGCCAATACGATGAAACAAACCCCTTCTCTACTAAAAATACAAAAAATTAGTTGGGCATGGTGGTGGGTGTTTGTGATCCCAGCTACTCAGGAGGCTGAGGCACAAGGATCACTTGAACCCAGGAGGCAGAGGTTGCAGTGAGTCAAGATCGTACCACTGCACTCCAGCCTGGGCAACAGAGTAAGACTCTGTCTCAAAACTAGTAAAAAAAAAAAAAACGGGTGAAATTAATTTGTACATTAACTATATGTACCAATTTAACATATCCAAATAGACCCAATATATCAAAATATTTCCCCATGTAATCAATAGAAATATTTTATATTTTATTATTAATTTTTGAGATAAGGTCTCGTTAGGTCACCTGGGCTAGAGTTCAGTGGTGCAAATACAGCTCACTAGAGGCTTGTGCCTGCTTAATTTTTTTATTCTTATTTTTTTAAAGACAGGGTCTCACTATATTGCCCAGGCTGGTCTTAACTCTTGGGATCCAGTAATCTTCCTACCTCAGCTTCCCAAAGTGCTGGGATTACAGGCATGAGCCACCACACCCAGCCTACATTATTTTCTTCATATTTCATCAGTCTTTTTCCACAAAGTAAATTTTATTATGCCATTGTGCAGGTAAGGAAACTAAGACTTAGAGGGGTTAAGTTTGGCATCTCAGAGCTCATACATGGTAGAGCCTGAACTCAGATCCACATCTGACTGCAAAATCCTTGCTTGCTTGTTAACTCCCATTATACTTTTTTTTTTTTTTTTTTTTTTTTTTTTTGGAGAGTGAGTCTTGCTCTGTCACCCAGCTTGGAGTATAGTGGGGAAATTATGGCTCATTGCAGTCCCAACCTTCTGGGTTCAAGCAATCCACCCACCTCAGCCACCCAAATAGCTGGGACTAGAGGCACACACCACCATGCCCAGCTGATTTTTGTATTTTTTGTAGAGACGGGGTTTTGCCTTATTACCCAGGCTGGTCTCAAGCAATCCGTCCACCCCGGTGTCCCAAAATGTATCAACAAGACAAAAACCCATATGAATTTCTTGTCAAGCATTTAAAACACTGTTCCTTATGATAAAACCAGCATAGCTTGTTGTGGGCTTACTTTGGTATGGGACTTCTCAAAACACTTGGACACAATACCAGGGCTGACAATTTAGCTCCAACACAGCATTTGTGGGGCATTCTTTGGAAAGAGATGGTGTTGCCAGGGCTTTTAAAAAAAAAACCCTCTTTTCCATGAAAATTCTCAAACATGGCAGTGAACAGATATGTTCGCAGAGCCTCTGAGTTCATGCACAGACAGATGGTCTGCATAGAAATTGTGAACACACTTCACAGTTGGAGAACATAAAGATCTTTTATTTGCAGAGGTCAGAGATTAAAATTTGCATGTGTGAAACTCCCAATAGTTTGGCAATACATCAGCCCACCAGTAGCCTTCAAAGAGAATTGAAACCATTTGTAAAAATCAGTGAGGTGGGCAATGTGTGGGCATGTAGGTTTTCCGTGGAGGGAATAGATTTATGCTAGATGTAAAATACATACTTCGTACGTGTTTTAAAGTCTTAAGTCTTTGGTAAAAGACTTGAAACGTCTTCGAAAACTGGTAATATTTTACAGTTATAGCTCATCTCAATTTTGACTATCCATATTTTAAAGGCTCAGAAGCTACACGTGACTAGTGACAACTCTATTGGACAGCACAGCTTCAGAGCATCTTAGTTGTGGGAATAATAAAAGCAGCGCTTAGTGGGAATCGATTTTTGTAGGCATTGTTCTGAGCTCTTTACAGGTATCAACACATTAATCCTCACAACTCTACGAAGTAGGTATTGTCATCCTGTTTTATTGAGAAGGAAACTGAGTTTCAGAGAGGTGAGCTTATTTGCCCAAAGTCACAGCCAAGGTAGTCTCAGAGCTCATACTTTTAACTGTTCTACTTAACTCCCTAGGGCCTGCCTACTATTTCTCTCTCTAGTACGGTCTTGATACATGATAATAAACCAAGTGCTGCTGCTGGGAATACTTTTTACTTTGTATGTAGTTTTGTTGGAGAGGATATGATAAGGCGGAGTCATGAACTCTTCAGGTCCAGGAAGCGCTAAATGTGGAGCATCAACTCAGTAAATCTCCAAGATTCCTTAATCTCTACAACCCTGCTTCAGCGCTTTACAAATATTTCACAAACTGGCAACGGTCAAGGGCACAAACACAAAAAAAACTTGTGATGCTAATCACTTTCTTCCCTAATCATGCAATGATATGCAAAGTTCACAGCACAGATTTTCCTAGAGAATGATGCAGTAGAAGCTGAGCATAGCCTTTTGACTTTAATAAACTGTTAAACCTGTTTGTCCATTTTCTAAAGGTACAATTGAAATCCATTTTCCTACATTTAGACAAAACTTCAGATTACTTATTGGCAAGTGGTTTAGTCCTGCTAGTTAGTATTATCTAATGAGGTACTCTTTAGTGTCAAATATGTTACACAGTCCAAATGCTGGATGTTCTCCTGCTTTAGGAATACTACTTTACTTACCTAAAACTGATAGAAGGATGAGATGGAGATAATTAAGGATGCTATTAGACAAAGAGCATGTAGCAAATTATTTGTGGGTCACAAAGGGATTGCAAACTGCTATAAACTTTTCTTATTTTCTCTAAGCAGAGGTTTGGATGAGGACTTTACCTGGTACTTTAAGGAGCACCTCTTTTTGACTTGGAGAACTGAGCACATGCATTTATCTCTACTTCTTCCCACTAACATTAGAGCAGGTGAACATCAAATATACCCATACGGACAAAAAATAAGGGAGGAGAGAACAGCAGATGAGTATGAACAGAGTTTCAGAAGTTAGAAATCATCTGGAAGAGTGTGCGGTTAGGAAAGAGTGAAACCTAAACCTGCTACGGATGGGGATGTCCATGAGAAGCTAGTGAGTTAAGCCTCAGACCCTGAAGAAGCTCAGGATCCACATACCATGTATCATGCCATGTACCATGGAAAGCAGGGGGCCAGCTGTGACTGTAGCTGGGTATTGGCTGAGTCTTTAGATGGAACAATTGGGCCCCTGTGGATACTCTCATCCCAAGCAGCTAGATGACTGCCCCTCTCTCAACTAACAAGAGACTGGGAGTTGATTCTGTGGGACAGTTTCAAAGAAGTTCCAGGCAAATAAACTCCAGGCATGTTGGAGGTTGCAGGGAGTAATAGATTATTGGGGAAAAAGGGTGAAAGTGCTCACTGTGAATGATGAGATCTTAGCTTGCATTGTGGGCTCTAAAGCCACCAGTAGCTAAGTGTGTATCTTTGCCCAATCTTTTTTTCCCTGCCAGAAGATTGGATAATTCTTCTTTGGAAAAACATAAAGAAAATGATAGGTGCTTCAAACAAGAGTGCACCAACACATCTCATCATCTGATGCAGAGCTTCCAGTGGCTTTTCTAGGGCCTTCTACTCATAGACAACAAAAAGACTTTTGAAAAAAGCCTCCAACATGAGAGGTAAAGGACAAAATTAATAAAAACTTAGATGGATCAATGCAAGAAGATGATTTCAAAAAATTGTAATTAAGAAACATTTCATTTGGATGGGACTATAAAGCCTAAGAATGGGATAACTTGTATCTTTTCATTTCACTCTAAGAACTTATGTTTCTTCTCTTATTAGAATGTTGCCACCCTACCACCTCAGAGAGATAGACCAAATAAAAAGCCATAAATTGCAAGTTTTTTCACTTCTCTGCACACCCATCTCCACTGCCATAGTCCAAAGCAACATCAGCCCTCATCTGAACCATAACAACCTCTTCAAAAGGTCTCCCTGCTTTAGACTAGTCCCTGCCAAACAATACTACATAGAACATTCAGAATTTTTTTTTTTTTTTGAAACTCTGTTGCCCAGACTAGAGTGCGGTAATATGATCACAGCTCAATGCAACCTTGACTGCCTGGGCTCAAGCAATTCCCCTACTTCAGCCTCCCAAGTTGTTGGGACCACAGATGTGTACCACCACACCCGGCAAATTTTTTTCATTATTTGTAGTGATGAGGTCTACCTGTGTTGCCCAAGCTGGTCTTGAACTCCTGGTCTCAAGCAATCCACCCACTTCAGCCTCCCAAAGTGGTGGGATGACAGGTGTGAGCTTCTGCACCGGGCCAGAATGATCTATTAAACAACAACAACAAGAAAAAGAGGCCAGGGACATGGCTCATGCCTATCATCCCAGCACTTTGGGAGGCTGCGGCTGGTGGATCACCTGAGATCAGGACCAGCCTGGCCAACATGGTAAAACCCCATCTCTACTAAAAATACAAAAAAAAAAATTAGCTGAGCATGATAGCACACGCCTGTAGTTCCAGCTGCTTGGGAGGCTGAGGCAGGACAATCGCTTGAACCCAGGAGGTGAAGGTTGCACTGAGCAGATATTGCACCACTGCAGTCTAGTCTGGGTGACAGAGTAAGACTGTCTGAAAAAAAAAAAAAAGAATCCAACCATATCAGGCCCCTGATTAAACATTCTCAATGGCTTACTTTAGAACTTGGCATACAAATCTGATGCCTGGCCAGGCGTGGTGACTCATGCCTGTAATCCCAGCTATTTGGGGGTTGAGGTGGGAGGATCGCTTGAACCTGGGAGGTCGAGGTTGCAGTGAGTCAAAATCATGCCACTGCACTCCTCTGGGTGACAAAGTGAGGCCCTGCCTCAAAAAATAATACATAAATAATAAATCTAATGCCCTTGTGCTGGCCAGCAAGGTCTGGTATCATTGAGTCTGCATGTTCCTTCAACCTCTCCCATTCCACTTGCCATTCCACCCATTCCTTTTCCCCAAGACACGCCAGCCACATCCAGCTCTTTCTATTCCTAGAACACAAGTTTGTTCTCCCCTCAGGCCCTAGCCTAGAGGTTCCTGAATATGACTGCTTCTTTTAATTGTCTGTGTTCCCACACTATAACAAAAGCTCCATGAGAGCAAGTATCATGTCTATCTTATTTGACATTAGACCATCTACAAGGGTACCTGCCATGTAGTATGCACCCAATAAATACTGAATAAATGAAATCGTAGTACAGAAGCCTCAGAGTTTCAAGGGAGAGGTGAAACAACATAAAATGAAAAAATATTGACCCATTAAGCAAATTCCAACAGGGGATACAAAAACTCTTTTGATGTTAAAATCAGTATTTCCCTTGGACCAAGTAAGTTTTAATGTCAAAAATTCTATCAATGTCAATATCCTGGTTGTGATATTATGCTATAGTTTTGCAAGACTGAAGAAACTGGATAAAACATACACAGGATCTCTGTATTATTTCTTTTAATTTTATGTAAATCTGAAATTATCTTTTAGTATATTATTTGGTATCTAAATTTACTATTTGTTACTTAGTATATTATTTTAGTATCTGCTAAAATAAAAAGTTTAAACAATTCTAATCAAAAGTAAGATCATTTAGTATTCACCCAGCCCGCTTTTGTAGTGCCACCACAAAATGTATTCCTTTATAGAATGTTCCACAGAGATGAATGCTCACTGATGAACTTAGGGTCTTAGAAGACGCCTACATAGCGGGTAGCCAATATCCCTCTCTGGGAGCTAAGAACATCAGACTGTTCTTAACCACACACAGTGCCTGGCCCATGGTCAGTGTTCAATAAATATTTAATGAGCTAATTATTTGAGAAAGCCAAAATGACATCCAGGCACAGGTTGTGAACTCTTATTACATTGACTTTTATTCCAGCATGGAAAGACACCAACATCAAAGACAGGTCTATCAATGACTCCGTGTATTGTTCACAAAGTCCCTATTACTTTTTTTTTTGAGATGGAGTCTCACTCTGTCGCCCAGGCTGGAGTGTAGTGGCACAATCTCAGCTCACTGCAACCTCTGCCTCCCAGGTTCAAGTGATTCTTCTGTCTCAGCAACCCGAGTAGCTGGGACTACAGGCACCTGCCACCATTCCCGGCTCATTTTTGTATTTTTAGTAGAGACGGGGTTTCACCATGCCAGCCAGGATGGTCTTGATCTCCTGATCTCGTGATCCGCCCGCCTTGGCCTCCCAAAGTGCTGGGATTACAGGCATGAGCCAGTGTGCCTGATGTTCCTATTACTCTTAAAGGAGTAAGATTCCCAAAATGCACAGTTGACACTTATCCACATATGTCTAGTTACTCAATTCTTTGATATACAAAAATTTTTTTAAATAAAAAATAAAATTATTTGATACAAATTGCATTATATACTAAGGTAAGACAAGGAAATACTCTGGTAGGCCATGTATAAAATCCTGAGTCCCAGTCTTATTAACAAGGCCCTTTCTAAAAATCGACTAGTAAATATGTGGTTTGGGAAGAACAACTGAATCAGGAGGCAGCTAGCCACAAGAAGAGGCCCTATTTGACTTGTCAATTATGGTAAAGGATGAAGTGCCTGCATCCCCTGGTTGTGTTTATATTTTGTTTCTATTTAGAGAACAGTTAATGAGTTAAGCAGCATAGTTGTCTATTGTATCCATTTAGCTACTCTACCTACCTAAAATATTTTTGGGTCTTACATCCTCTAAAAGCACATTTAAAAATTTTTAATTTCACTTCATTTTTCACTTTATAAGTTACAATCCTTACAAAGTTAAACACTAAAATTCATTACATAAATTTTATTTTTTGTTTTTTAAATTCTTATTTTTCATCAAAATCAACTCCATAAAATTTTATATAAACCAAGTTCTTCTGTCTGAGCATTTATCTTTCCCCTCTATCCCACGAAGAGCTTTTTTTCTTTTCCCACAGACTGTCTAAATGGCACTCTAAACCAAGTCCAGTGGCTGCTGCCCTCGAAGCTCATTAGCAAAACACAAAGTATTCAACATAATACAGGAGTTGATTTAAACTGATAAAGGGCAGGAAATTCGGAGCTAAAGGTAAAACCAGCGCCTGACGTAACCCATTGTTCCCTGGCATACTAAACTCATCACATTAAGTGACCTCGTATCTCATCTGGACTAAATACCAAAGCTGAATGCATCTATTTAAGGCAGATGTAGCTTCATCCTTAAATTTCCAGATTTAAATCACTGTTGTCCTTTCTCATTTGTTTTCTAGAGTGGCAGCTTTTATAAGGGTAACTAAAAAAAAATAGGTTTCATATGGGAGAGGGAGTCGAGCGATTAGTATATCCTTCTCAATTGTGTGAAAGAGAAACTTTGAAGTTTAAACTTAGCAGGTCTATCAGCCCTGACATATTACAGGAATATTAACACTGTTCTGTGAGTGAAATTAGATTTACAAGTAAAGTCTACGAAAAAAAAAATTTAATGTCTAGCTATCATTATTCACCTATAGCATCAAAACACTATGCAAAAAAGTTTAGGTAAGTACTTTTTAGAACTTACCTGTAAGAATGCCCAACGATTTTTCTGCTCCTGCATTTTGGCATTGATCCTAATACTTAACTTCCATCAAACATTTCCCTTCATTTTCTTTTCCAACTCCCCTGCTTTCTTCTTTTTGTATCTTCAGATTTCAGACCACATTCATACTCAATCACAGAACTAGGTCATGTGAAAAACAGAAACAGGCCTGGCATAGTGACTCATGGCTGTAATCCCAGCACTTTGAGAGGCTGAGGCAGGTGGATCACCTGAAGTCTGGAGTTCAAGACCAACCTGACCAACATGTGAGACCCTGTCTCTACTAAAAATATAAAACTAGTCACGCGTGGTGGTACACCCCTGTAACTCCAGCCACTTGGGAGGCTGAGGCAGGACAATCACTTGAACCCAGGACGTGGAAGTTGCACTGAGCTGAGATAGCGTCATTGGACTCCAGCCCGGGAAACAAGAGTAAAACTCTGTCTCAAAATAAAAAAAAAAATAAATAAAGCCGGGTGTGGTGGCTCACGCCTGTAATCCCAGCACTTTGGGAGGCCGAGGCGGGTGGATCACGAGGTCAAGAGATCGAGACCATCCTGGTCAACATGGTGAAACCCCGTCTCTACTAAAAATACAAAAATTAGCCCAGCATGGTGGCACGTGCCTGCAGTCCCAGCTACTCGGGAGGCTGAGGCAGGAGAATTGCTTGAACCCAGGAGGCGGAGGTTGCGGTGAGCCGAGATCGCGCCATTGCACTCCAGCCTGGGTAACAAGAGCGAAACTCCGTCTCAAATAAATAAATAAATAAATAAATAAATAGAGGCCGGGCACAGTGGCTCTTGCCTCTAATCACAGCACTTTGGGAGGCCAAGGCAGTGGATCACGAGGTCAAGAGATTGAGACCATCCTGGCCAACATGGTGAAATCCCGTCTGTACTAAAAATACAAAAATTAGCTGGGCATGGTGGCAAGCTGTTGTCCTAGCTACTCGGGAGGCCAAGACAGGAGAATCGCTTGAACCCAGGAGGCAGAAGTTGCAGTCAGCCAAGATTGTGCCACAGCACTCCAGCCTGACCACAGAGCGAGACTCCATCTCATATTTTACATATAAATAAAAACATACAAGCAATAACAATTCTTCTTTTCTGACTATATATATATATACCATAAATATAAAAATGATGGCTGGGCACAGTGGCTCATGCCTGTAATTCCAACATTTTGGGAGGCCAACGCAGGCAGACTTGAGGTCAGGAGTTCGAGACCAGCCTGGCCAACATGGTGAAACCCTGTCTCTACTAAAAATATAAAAATTAGCTGGAGGTGGTAGCAGGTGCTGTAGTCCCAGCTACTCGGGAGGTTTCAGGCATGAGAATTGCTTGAACCTGGGTGGAGGTGGAGGTTGCAGTGAGCCAAGCTCATACCACTGTACTCCAGCACGAGTGACAGAGACTCCACCTCAAAAATAAAAATAATAGGTTAGGAAACTATGAGACATCATTTAGGTCAATATATATTTAGTGTGATCGATTGAAAGCAGCCATATTAAAGGGAAGTTACCTTTAAGTTCGATTGTACATTGGCACTATTATTCATGCACTTTTCATTCCACATTCTTTTTTTTTTTTGAGATGGGGTCTCATTCTGTTGCCCAGGCTGGTGTGCAGTGGCGCAATCTTGGCTCACTGCAACCTCAGCCTCCCAGGTTCAAGCAATTCTCCTGCCTCAGCTTCCCAGGTAGCTGGGATTTCAGGCATGTGCCACCATACCCGGCTAATTTTTTCTATTTTTAGTAGAGACAGAGTTTCACTAGGTTGGTCAGGCTGGTCTCGAACTCCTGATCTCAAATGATCCACCGGACTTGGCCTCCCAAAGTGCTGAGATTACAGGCATGAGCCATTGTGCCTGGCCCATTCCAGGTGCTTTACTTTTACTTTGAGAGATGGGATCTCACTCCATCGCCCAGGCTGGAGTGCAATGACAGGATCATGGCTCACTGCAATTTCCATCTCTTGGGCTTCGGTAATTCTCCCATGTCAGACTCAAGAACAGTGGGGACTACAGGTTTGAGCCATTACATCCAGCTGAATTTTTTTTTCTTTAAGAGATGGGGTCTCACTACATTGCCCAGGCTGGTCTTGAACTCCTGAACTCAAGGGATTCTGTCACCTTAGCCTCTCAAAATGGTAAGATTAGATGTGAGCCACTGCACTCGACTCTTTAACTCTTAAAAATGACATAATTGGCCAGGTACAGTGGCTCACACCTATAACCCTATTTTTTTCTTCTTCTTCCAGATGGAGTCTCACTCTGTTGCCCAGGCTGGAGTATAGTGGCACAATATCTCAGTTCACTGCAGCCTCCACCTCCCAGGTTCAACCAATTCTCCTGCCTCAGCCTCCCAAGTAGCTAGGATTGCAGGCACGCGTCACCATGCCCAGTTAATTTTTCTATTTTTAGTAGAGGGCAGTTTCACCATGTTGGCCAGGCTGGTCTCAGATTCCTGACCTCAAGTGATCTGCCTGCCTTGGCCTCCCAAAATGCTGGGATTACAGGTATGAGCCACTGCGCCTGGCCAGTAACCCTACCACTTTGTGAGGGAGGAGATGGGAGGATCACTTGAGCCTGGAGTTTGTGACCAACCTGGGCAACATGGCGAGACACCGTCTCTACTAAAAGTACACAAAATTAGCCAAGAGTGGTGGCACATGCCGATAGTCCCAGCTACCTGGGAGGCTGAAGTAGGAGGATCACCTGAGCCTGGCAGGTGAAGGCTACAGGGAGCCTCCAGCCTGGGCAACAGAGTGAGACCCTATCTCAAAAAACAAACAAAAAACAAAAAGAAAAGAAACTTATCTAAACAAATGGGAAACATCTCATGTTCATGAACTGGAAGACAATATTGTTAAGATGGCAGTTCTTCCCAAACTGATCTACAGATTCAGTACAATCCCTATGAAAACCCTAGCTGACTTTTTTGCAGAGATTAATGAATTGACTCTAAAATTTATATGGTTTTAGCTGGGCTCGGTGGCTAATACCTGTAATCCCAGCACTTTGGGAGGCCGAGGGAGGTGGATCATTTGAGGCCAGGAGTTGGAGACCAGCCTGGCCAACATGGCGAAACCTCATCTCTACAAAAAATACAAAAATTAGCTAGGTGTGATGACATCTGACTGTAATGCCAGCTTCTCCAGAGGCCGAGGTACAAGAATCGCTTCAACCTAGGAAGGGGAGCCGAGATCACACCACTGAGATCACACTACTGCCCTGGATGACAGAGAGGCTGTCTCAAAAAAAAAAAAAAAAGTGTATATATATATGTGTGTATATCTATATATATATATAAAGACAGGGTCTTGCTCTGCCACCCTGGAGTATAGGTATATAATCATATCTCTATGCTGCCTTAACCTCCTGAGCTCAACAATCCTCCTGCCTCAGCCTCCTGAGTAGCTGTAACTACAGGTGTGCACCACCACAACTAGCTAATTTTTTTTAGTTTGTATTTTTTGTAGAGACAGTGTCTCACTTTGTTACCCCTCAGACTTGTCTCAAACTCCTGGATTCAAGCAATCCTCCTGTCTCAGGCTCCCCAAGTGCTGGGATTACAGGTGTGAGTCATCACTCCCAGCCTGGTCAACTGTTTTTTACAAGGATTCCAAAATAATTCAACAGGAAAAAAAATCATCTTAACAAATGATACTGAAACAACTAGACATTCATGTGCAAAAGAGTTGGACCTCTACCTCACACCATATACAAATATTAACTCAAAATGGATTAGAGACTCAAGTAAAAGCTAAAATTGCAAAACCATTAGAAGAAAACGGGAAAATCTTTATGACATTGATTTTACAACCCAAAATTGGATCTAGCAACGATTCCTTGGATATGACACCAAAAGCATAGGCAAAAAATTGAAAAACAGATGTTTTAGACTTCATCAAAATTGAAAACTTTTGTGCAAAGGACTATTGAGAGAGTGAAAAGGGGCTGGGTGCAGCAGCTCACGCTTGTAATCCCAACACTTTGGGAGGCTGAGGTGGGCAGATTGCTTGAGCTCAGGAGTTCAAGACCAGCCTGGCAACATGGTAAAACCTCATCTCTACACACACACACACACACACACACACACACACACACACACACACATACATACACATGAGTGAAAAGTGAAAAGGTAACCCAAAGAATGAGAAAATACATTTTAAAATCGACAGGGCTGGATGCAGTGTCTCATACCTGTAATCTCAGCACTTTGGAAGGCTGAGGCAGGCAGATCACTTGAGGTGAGGAGTTTGAGATCAGCCTGGCCAACATGGCGAAACCCCATCTCTACTAAAAATACAAAACTTAGCCAGGTGTGATGGCATGCGCCTGCAATCCCAGCTATTTAGGAAGCTGGGGCATGAGAATCGCTTGAACCAGGGAGCCAGAGGTTGTAGTAAGCTGAGATTGTGCCACTGCACTCTAGCCTGGGCAACAGAGAGAGACCCCATCTCAAAAAAAAGGAAAAGGATCTGAATAGACATTTCTCCAAAGAAGATACATAAATAGTAAACACATGAAGAAATACTCAACATCCTCAGTTATTAGAGAAATGCAAATCAAAACCACAATAAAGCTGCTCTGCCTATGGAGTAACTATTCTTTTACTTCTAAAAATAATAAACCAAACAAAAAGACAACCACACACACAATGAGATGCCATTTCACAGTCGTTAGGATAGCTATTTTATACACACACACACACACACACACACACACACACACACAGCAAATAAAATTACAAGTGCTGGCTATTAGGTGGAGAAATTGGAATACTTGTAAATTGCTGGTAGAAATGTAAAATGCTACAGCCGTAAAGAATTACCCTGTGATTCCGCAGTTCCATTTCTAGGAATAGATCCAAATGAATTGAAAGCAGAGATTCTAACAGATATTTGTAAACCAATGTTCATAGCAGCATTATTCACAATAGCTAAAAGGTAGAAACAATTCAAGAGTCCATTGATAGGTGAACAAAATGTGGTATGAGTACAATGGATTATTCAGCCTTAATGAGGAAAGAAAATCTGATATATGTTACAACATGAATGAGCCTTGAAAACATCATGCTAAGTGAAATAAGACAGACACAAAAGAACAAATATTGAATGATTCACTTATAAGAAGTACCTAGAACAAGCAAATTTGTAGAGATATAACAGAATAGTGGTTACCAGGGACAGCAAGGAGAAAAGAATGTCCCCCCCCCCCAACAGGGTCTCACTCTTGCCACCCAGGCTGGAGCTGGAATGCAGTGGCGCAATCACAGCTCACTGCAGCCTTGACCTCTGAGGCTCAAGCAATCCTCTTGCCTCAGCCTCCTGAGTACCTGGAACTACAGGCTCATGACATCACGCCCAGCTAACTTTTGTATTTTTTGTGGAGATGGAGTTTTGCAATGTTGCCCAGGCTGGGATTTTTTTAAATGGGTAACACTGCAGAATCCTGTTTGTTGCCCAGGCTGGGATTTTTTTTTTTTTCTTTTTTTAACTCTACATGGGAAGAATTTCACATTGGGATGATGAAAAAGTTCGAGATAGTAGCGATGATCAGATATCAATGTGAATGTACTTAATGCCACTGACTTGTACACTTAAGAATACTTAAAATAGTAAAATGTTGTTATATATATATTACAACAAAGTAACAAAAAGGCCACCCACAGAATGAGAGAAAATATTTGAAAATTGTATAAGAAACTTGTATCTAGAATATATAAATAACTCTTACAACTCAATAAACATACAAACAATTAGAAAATGGGCAAATAGTCTTAATAGACATTTCTTCAAAAAAGATATACAAATGGCTAATAAGCAAATGAAGAGATGCTCGACATTAGTTATCAAGGGAATGCAAATCAAAACCACAATGAGATACCATTTCACACCCACTTGGATGGTCAGAAAAGTCAGTTAAGTTCATTACACATTGTATGCTTATATCAAAATATCATATGTGCCTATAAATATGTACAACTATTACATACCAATAGAAAATAAAAATAAAAACATCCCCCAAAGTCAGGTGAGTGTTGAAAGCATGAGAAATCAGAACTCTCGTATACTGCTGGTGGGAATGTAAAATGGTGCAGCTGGTTTGGAAAAGAATCTAGCAGTTCTTCAAATGACTAAATGTAGTTACCATATGACCTAGCAATTCCAGTCTTAGGTATGTACTCCAAAGAAACAAAACTTCTACATGAATTTTATCAGCATTATTTGTAATAGCTAAAAAATGGAAACAGCCCAAATGTCCATCAACAAATGGATGAACAAAATTTGGTATAGCCATACAATGAAATATAGCCACTGGAAAGTACTGATACGTGCTACAATACAAATGAACGTTGAAAACATGCTAGTGAAAGGAGCCAGCCTACTGTATGACTCCATTCATATGAAAGTCCTGAATCAGGAAACCTATCAACAGGTTAGTGGCTGCTTAGGGCGGGGAGTGGGGCAGGATGGGAAGCAGGGGAGTACTAGCTAAAGAGTCTAAGGTTTCTTTTTGAGGTGATACACATGTTCTAAAATTGATGATGGTCATGGTGTCCCATGTTTATGAATATACTATAAGCCATTGAATTGTATACTTTAAATGGGTAAATTATATGGTATGTGCATATTTAATGAAGCTAAAAATAGCACCAAGAAAAGATCATTTACAAGAATGGAAAGCACTGGCCGGGCGCGGTGGCTCACGCCTGTAATCCCAGCACTTTGGGAGGCCGAGGCGGGTGGATCACGAGGTCAAGAGATCGAGACCACCCCGGTCAACATGGTGAAACCCCGTCTCTACTAAAGATACAAAAATTAGCTGGGCATGGTGGCACGTGCCTGTAGTCTCAGCTACTCGGGAGGCTGAGGCAGGAGAATTGCT
>PVKV010031288.1:0-21218 GCA_004027835.1 Alouatta palliata | reverse complement strand
CAGGCTGGAGTGCAATGGCGCGATCTCGGCTCACCGCAACCTCCGCCTCCTGGGTTCAAGCAATTCTCCTGCCTCAGCCTCCCGAGTAGCCGGGACTACAGGCACGTGCCACCATGCCCAGGTAATTTTTTGTATTTTTAGTAGAGACGGGGTTTCACCATGTTGACCAGGATGGTCTCGATCTCTTGACCTTGTGATCCACCCGCCTCGGCCTCCCAAAGTGCTGGGATTACAGGCGTGAGCCACTGCGCCCGGCCATTTACATTTCTAACAACAGTGTAGGAGGGTTTCCTTCCTCCACATCCTCACCAGCATTTGTTATTGGCTGTCTTGTGAATAAAAGCTATTTTAACTGAAGTGAGATAATACTTCATTGTAGTTTTGGTTTGCATTTCTCTGGTGATCAATGACGTTCAACACTTTTTCATATGCCTGTTTGCCATTTGTATGTCTCCTTTTGAGAAATGTCTATTCAGATCTTTTGCCCATTTTAAAATCAGATTATTAGATGTTTTTCCTATAGAGTGGTTTGAGCTCCTTATATATTTTGGTTATTAATCCCTTGTCGATAGATAATCTGCAAATATTTTCACCCATTCTGTGAATTGTTATCTCTTCACCGTGTTGATGGTTTCCTTTGCTGTGCAGAAGTTTTTCAACTTGATGTGATCCCTCCCATTTGTTTATTTTTGCCTTAATTGCCTGTGCTCGTGGGCTATTATTCAAGAAATCTTTGCCCAGCCCACTGTTTGGGAGAGTTTTCCCAGTGTTTTCTTTTAGTAGTTTCATAGTTTTAGGTTTTAGATGTATATATTTAATCCATTTTGATTTGATTTTTGTATGTGGTGAGAGATAGGGGTCTAGTTTCATTCTTTTGCATATGGATAGCCAGTTTTCCCAGCACCATTTGTAGAAGAGACTGTCCTTTTCCCAATGTATGTTCTTGACACCTTTGTCGAAAATGAGTTCACTGTAGATGTACAGATTTGTTTCTGGTTCTCTATTCTGTTCCATTCGTTTATGTGTCTGTTTTTAATGCCAGTGCCATGTAGTTTTGGTTGCCTTAGCTTTCTACTATAATTTGTCAATTTCTTGACTTTCTCAATTGCCTTTAAGAAAATATCCAATTCCTTAGTATAACAGACAGGATCCTTCAAATATAGTCACCTGTCCATTTCATTTCCTGACATGATTTCTGTCTTTGTTTTGTGCTGCTATAACAGAATACCTGAAATTGGGTAACTTATAAAGAATAGAAATTTGTATTCTCACAGTTCTGAAGGCTGGGAAGTCCAAGATCAAGGAACAAGCATGTTGGGTTGTTGGTGAGGGCTGCCTCCTCTGAAGGTAAATAATTCTGTGTCCTCACATGACAGAAGGTGGCAGGGCAAGCAAACTGAATGCTCTGTGAAGCCTCTTTTTTTTCCCCGTCCAGAAAATGTTATGGGCAATTTTTTTTGGAACGGGTAGGAAAAGAAAGTGGAGGGGGCGGAGGAGGAGGAGAAAAGAGTTTTTTAAAAGCCTCTTTTCTCCTTTCTGAGGGTCTTAAACCTGTTCATGAGGGAGAAGCCCTGTGGCCTAATCACCTCTTAAAAGACCCATCTCTTGATATTATCACAAAGGCAACACCTGAATTTTAGAAGGGATGCATTCAAACCATAGCAGCTTCTTATACACTTTATATTCCACCTATAAGAAATACTTTGTAATTCTCTGAAGCTACTGCTAATTTATTCCTCCAGGCCCTTGGCCATCCTCGTCCCTCTGTCTGCAATGCCAGCTCTGTTCTCACTTAGTTTGCCTATTGAGCATCTACATGAATGACTCACTTAACAATTAAACCTTACATTTCTCATTCTGCCTTCACTCCAGGAACTTTGTTTTCTATTCCATTTCAGCCCCCTCTCTCAGGGCTACACTCTTACTGACTAGAAAAACCTGACCTCTGACATCTTAAACCCCAGTACCACAAAGAGGCAGAGGGACTTCTACATTTGGCCAAGATTGAGTAATTCACCCTACTGCCTAAAACAATAGCAACAATAGGGACAAAGTACATAAAACAATGGTTTCCAGACACTGGACATCAGGCAGCATAGGATAGTGACAAGAGAAAGAGGAGAAACAAACAAAACGAGTGTTTGGTTGGTTGGTTGGTTGGTTTTTGAGACAGTCTCGCTCTGCCGCCCAGGCCGGAGTGCAGTGGTGCAATCTCGGCTCACTGCAACCTCTGCCTTTTGGGTTCAAGTGATTCTCCAGCCTCAGCCTCCTGAGTAGCTGGGATCACAGGTGTGCACCAACCACCACACCCAGCTAATTTTTGCATTTTTAGTAGATACAGGGTTTCACCACGTTGCCCAGGTTGGTCTCGAACTCCTGACCTCAGGTGATCCACCTCCCTCGGCCTCCCAAAGTGCTGGATTACAGGTGTGAGCCACTGTGCCCAGCACAAGATGAGTTGTATGAATGCCCTAGCGTACTACCTGGAGAGAGTTTCTAGGCCACAGTGTAGAGAGGAGGAACATAGGCAGAGCCTAGCAGTCTTTCTGAGCTAAGACGACAGAATTGGGAGAGTAGGAGGCCAGTGTAGCTAAAGTTCACAGGATAGAAAACTGGAGAAAAGAGAGCTGCACAGAGAGAAAGCTCTGGAGAGCTGCAGAGGATGTCTTTGAAGTCTTCAGCTGGGGATTGGTCAGTGCATGTCCGTAAAGAAACCGCCTAAAGCTAAGGGAAGAACCACCTGAAGAGATTAGAGAAAAATATTCAAAGCTCACACAGGGACCAGAATAGATTGTGTTCTCACCAGCCTGATTGTGGGTGGCAAAACTTCATAAAACACTGGGTAGAATACTTCCTCAGTAGAGGAGCAAAACTAGCCCTAGATTAAAAGGCTACTTTTTGATCCTGGCTTAAAAATCAACTAAACAAACAAGAGCTTAAAAGCAAGCATTTAAAAAGGTCAAACTGTTTCCAAGTAACTTCCCAGAACAAAGCTTAAGTATATTTACATTAGTACAAAAATACCCAGCACCCAACAAGGTAAAATTTATGTATTTATTTATTTATTTATTTATTTATTTTAAATAAAGACGGGGTTTCACCATGTTGGTCAGGCTGGTCTTGAACTCCTGACCTCAGGTGATCCGCCCGCCTTGGCCCAAAGTGCTTGGATTACAGGCGTGAGCCAGCACGCCCGGCCTCAAGGTAAAATTTATAATGTCTGGCCTCCAATAGAAAGACAGGCAAGCAAAGAAGCAGGAAAATGTGATCCACCATGAGGAGAAAAATCAATAGGAACTGACTAGAGATGACATAAGTGATAAAGTTAATAGACAAGGATGATAAATGGTTATTATAACCATATTCCAGATGGTGGAGGAAAAATTGAGCATATTAAGTAGAGATACAGGAGATATTTAAACAGATAAACTTCTAGAGATTAAAAAAAAGGGTAATGTCTAAATTAAAATATATTTATATATATGTTAGATGGGGCCAGGCACGGTGGCTCATGTCTGTAATCCCAACACTTTGGGAGGCCAAGGCAGGTGGATCACCTGAGGTCAGGAGTTCGAGACCAGTCTGGCCAACGTGGTGAAACCCCATCCCTACTAAAAATACAAAAATTAGCTGGGCGTGGTGGCGGGTGCCTGTAATCCCAGCTACTCGGGAGGCTGAGGCAGGAGAATTGCTTGAACCCGGGAGGCAGAGCTTGCAGTGAGCCAAGGTTGTACCATTGCACTCCAGCCTGGGCAACAAGAGCAAAACTCCGTCTCAAATAAATAAAAAAGAAATACATTAGCTGAGACTGACAGCAAATTAGGTACTACAGAAAAAAAGATTAGTGAACTTGAAGGCATAATAATAGAAGCTTTTGGAATGAAGCATAGAGAAAAAAGACTGAAAGAAAGAACAGGTCATCCGTGAGCTGGGGGACAATCCCAAGCAGCCTTCTATACATGTGATGGGAGTCCCTGAAGGAAGAGGGGTGGATGAAAAAAAAAGGCCAAAATTTTTCCAAATTTGATGAATACCATAAACACAGGTCCAAGAATCCTAGCATACTCCAAGTACAGTAATCATTAAGAAAATTATACCGCCAAGAAGAGCAAACTAAACCCAAGAAGAAAATAATAAAGATTAGAGAGGAGATAAACAAAATAGAAAATATACTAATAATACAGAGATTCAAAGATCAACAAAATTGACAGACCTTTAACTAGATTCACTAAGAAAAAAAGGGAGAAGACTCAAATCACTAAGATCGGAAATGAAAGAGGAAACATTATGACCAACTTTACAGAAATAAGAAGGATTATAAGAGACTATAATTATTGGATAATCTAGATGAAATGAAGAAATTCCTAGAAACACACAAACTACCAAAACTAAGTCAAGAAAAATAGAAAATCTTACAGTCTAAATGATACAGAAAAAAAAGAAAGAAATAAAAGAAAAATAGAAAATCTGACTCGACTTACAACAAGTAAAGAAACTGAACCAGTAATCAAAAAATTCTGGCCAAGCTTGGTGGCTCATGCCGGTAATCCCAGCACTTTGGAAGGCTGAGGCAGGAGGATCTCTTGAGAGGCCAGCCTAGAAAACATAGTGAGATCCCCGTCTCTACAGAAAAAAAAAAAAAAAAAAGATATCCAGGCGTAGTGGTGCACGCCTGTAGTCCCAGCTACTGGGACTGGGGTGAGAGGATTGCTTGAGCCCAGGAGTTGGTGCTGCAGTGAGCTATGACCATGCTACTGCACCCCAGCCTGGGTGACGGAGCAAGACCCTGTCTCTAAAACAAATAAAAAACATAATTTCAGGCCGGGCGCGGTGGCTCACGCCTGTAATCCAAGCACTTTGGAGGCCAAGGCGGGCGGATCACCTGAGGTCGGGAGTTCAAGACTAGCCTGACCAACCTGGTGAAACCCTGTCTTAAAAAAAAACAAAAACAAAAACATAATTTCAGGCAGAGCACAGTGGCTCATGCCTATAATCCCAGCACTTTGGGAGGCTGAGGCAGGAGGACTGTTTGAGCCCAGGAGTTCCAGGCCAGCCTGGGCAACATAATGAGTCCTTGCCTCTACAAAAGAATCAAAAAATTAGCCGAGTGCCTGTAGTTTCAGCCACTCAGGAGGCTGAGGTGGGAGAATCACCTGAACCCAAAAGGTCAAGGCTGCAGTGAGCCATGATCACGCCACCCAGCTACTCGGAGTATGAGGGCACAAGAATCGCTTGAACCCAGGAGGTGGCGGGTGCAGTGAGTGGAGATCGCACTACTGCACTCCAGCCTGGGCGACAGAGCAAGATTCTGTCTAAAAAAAAAAAGAGAGAGAGAGGGAGAGAGAGAGAGAAGGAAGGAAGGAAGGAAGGAAAGAAAGGGAGAAAGAACATAGGGGGAATTGTTCATGACCTTGAATTTGGCAATGGTTTCTTGGATATGATTCAAAAGTACTACAGGTAATAAAAGAAAACTAAGTCAATTGAAGTTCATCAAAATTAAAAATTTTGTGCATTAAACAACAATATCAATATAGTAAAAAGGCAACCTATAGGATTGGAGAAATATTTGCAAATCATACCTGATAAGGGATTAATATCCAGAATATATAAATAATTCCTACAACTTGACAACAAACAACCCAATCTAAAAATGAACAAAGGACTTCAATAGACATTTCTCCAAAGAGAATATACAAATGACCAATAAGCACATGAAAAGATGCTCAACATCACTAGTCATGAGAAAAATGCAAATCTAAACCACAATGAGATACCACTTCACACCCATTAGGAAGGCTATTATAAAACATACACCTGCACATTCCACCTGGCAGCTGTAAGGCAGTCAGTCTGTCTGTCCCAGAAAGGGCCCTTTTCAGCACCCAAGGCTAGGCTGGCTGGGGTGCCTCTGGCTGGTGAAGTTCTCACATAGGCGGATTTCAATCCAGCAAAGGTATATAGAAGAAGCCTTGTGCGTTCCTTGAGTAATCATTGTTTCATTTTCATCTTTACAAGAGTTTGAAAATAGACACACTGTCAACACTTCCACCAGTTTTTTCTAATCTTTCCAGGCCCACCCCCTTTCTCTTTCTCTCTCTCTCTCTCTCAAAAAACAATGGAGTGCAAAAAAAAAAAAAGCCAAAAAATATATGAAGGATAGCTGTTCTCCTGTGTTCTCTCACTATGGACTTTGTGAAGTAGAAACATAATTTTTCTCCTCCAAAAGTGAAAAAACAATGCATTCTTGCTTTAAAAAAAAAAAAAAAGGCTAAAAAATTACCTCTTTTTAAATTATGTGCAAAATAATTCTGGCTAACTATAAAACGTATTCAATTTTAGGAATTTTTTTGTATCGTGATGCTTTATTTGTACATTTTTTCCTTTCTGGGTATAATTTTAATCTCTTGCCATTCATTAGTGTTATTTCATTGTAAACATTATTGTGCCAAATGTATTGTATTCAAAAGGATGTGAATGTGTATTGCTTCAGAACCTAATAAATACAATGACTTTAAGTCTTAAAAAAAAGAAAAAACACCTGCATATGCACACACAGGAAACTGGAAGTGTTAGTGGGATTGTGAGGAAATCAGAGCCCTTATACATTGCTGGTGGGATGGAAAATAATGCAGTCACTGTGGAAAACATCTTGGCAGTTCCTCAAAAAGTCAAACATAGAATTACCATATGACCCAGTAATTCCACGCCTAGATACATATTCAAATGAATTGAGATCAGGGACTCATAATGTACTATAAGCTATGCAAGATGTTACCGTTTGGGGAAGCTCGGGTGAAAAGTTTTGGTATCTCCATGATACCTATTTACAACTGTCTGTGAATTTACAGTTATTTCAAAATAAAAAGTTAAACGAAAACCATGCATTTACCTCACTATCTCCATGGAGCAGGAGTCCAGGCACTGCTTAGATAAGTCTTACAGTTCAGGGTCTCTCACACGGATATGGTCAAAGTGTTGGCCAGGACTGGATACATGTCAAGGTTCAACTGGAGCAAGATCTGCTTCCACGTTCACTTTGTGGTTTTTAGCAGGGTATAAAGTTCCTTGTGGACTGTCGGACTGAGGGTTTCAGTTCCTTGACATGTTGGCCTCTCCACAGGGGAGCTCACAACAACACAGCAGCTGGTTTCATCAGGGTTTGAACTTCATCACCCTGAAGCAAGCAAAAGAAAGCCAGAGCATACCAGCAAGACAGAAGTCATGGTCTTTTGTAACCTAGTCTTGCAAGTAATAGCTCCATCACGTTTGCCATATTCCATTTGTTAGATCACCGGGCCCAGCCCACACATAAAAGGGGGGACTTATACAAAAGCATGAATACCAGGAGGTGGGGATCACTGGGGGCTGTCTACCTCAGTCACCAAAGAAAACATTTAAAGGATGAATAATAAGTTAATTTTGGTCAGACACGTTGGCTCGCACCTGTAATCTCAGCATTTTGGGAGTGAGGCGGGCGGATCACCTGAGGTTAGGAGTTTGAGACCAGCCTGGCCAACATGGCGAAACCACGTCTTTACTGAAAATACAAAAATTAGCCAGGTGTGGTGGTGGGCACCTGTAATCTCAGTTACTCGGGAGGCTGAGGCAGGAAAATCGCTTGAGCCCAGGAGTCGGAGACTGCAGTGAGCTGAGATCATGGCACAGCACTCCAGCTTGGGCTGTCACTGAGTAAGACTCCATCGCAAAAAAAAAAAAAAAAAAAGTTAATTTGACCCACCAGATGCAATTAAATGCATAGCAATTAATATTATAGGGGTCCAGAAAGAAAAAGATTAGGTGGAACTGAGTAGAGTCCAGGAGACTCAAACATTGTTAAAGCAAAATGTTGGAAAATTAAATGTCTATCCATAGGATGTTTTAAAGGAATGAGGGCTGGATGTGCTGGTTCACGCCTGTAATCCCAGCACTTTGAGAGGCTGAGGCCGAAGGATCACTTGAGGCCAGGTGTTCGAGACTGGCCTGAGCAACATAGTGAGACCTCATTTCTACAAAAAATAAAAGAAAAAAGAATGAGGCTCACTGGGGAAATCTGAATAAAGATTGGTGGATCACCGCATGTTCTCACTCATAGGCAGGTGTTGAACAATGAGAACACATGGACACAGGGAAGGGAGCATCTCACACTGGCATCTGTGGGGGGAAATAGGGGAGGGCAGCGGTGGGTGGGGAGTTGGGGAGAGATAGCATGGGGAGAAATGCCAGATATAGGTGATGGGGAGGAAGGCAGCAAATCACACTGCCATGTGTGTACCTATGCAACAATCTTGCATGTTCTTCACATGTACCCGAAAACCTAAAATGCAATTAAAAAAAAAAGATTGGTGAATCATATCAATGTCTGTATCCTGGTTGTGATATTTGCAAAAGGTTGCCATTGGGAGAAACTAGGCAAAGTGTACAAGGAATCTCTATTATTCCTTATAAATTATCTCAACAAAAATTTCAATTAAAAATAGAATGGGTTCCAAATCACTGCAGAAGAAAAAAAAATTATGAGGAGTGTGTACATATATATATATAGAGAGAGAGAGAAAGACATGTTCACAATCTATTATGTGTAAAAAGCAAGTTGCAAAATACAGTAGTCCCCCTTATCCGAGTTTTCCCTTATCCACCTCTAAGTGTTCAAGTGAAAGGAAGAGTCACATGGCTCTCTATTTATTTGTTTGTTTGTTTGTTTGAGGCAGAGTCTCTGTTACCTAGGCTGGAGTGTGGTGGCACAATCAGGGCTCACTTGCAGCCTTAACCTCCTGAACTCAGGGGATCCTCCCATCTCTGCCTCCTGAGTAGCTGGGACCACCACACCCAGTTAATTTTTTTAAAAAAATTTGTAGAGACAGGGTATCCCTATGTTGCCCAAGCTGGTCTCAAACGACTGGGCTCAAGCAATCCTCCCACCTTGGCCTCCCAAAGTGCTGAGATTACGGGCACGAGTCTGTCTCTCACTTTAAGCCAGAAGCTAGAAATGATTAAATTTAGTGAGGAAGACATGTTGAAAGCCGAGACAGGCTTTCAAGAAGCTAGGCTTCATGTTCCAGTTAGCCAAGTTGGAAACGCAAAGGAAAAGTTCTTAAAGGAAATTAAAAGTGGTACTCCAGTGAATACACGAATAAGAAAGCAAAACAGCCTTATTGCTGATATGGAGAAAGTTTTAGCGGTCTGAATAGAAGATCAAACCAGCCACAATATGCTCTTAAACCAAAGCTTAATCCAAAGCAAGGCCCTAACTCTCTTCAGCTGTACGAAGCCTGAGACAGGTGAGGAAGCTGAGCTGCAAAAGAAAGTCTGAAGCTAGCAGAGGTTGGTTCATGAGGTTTAAGGAAAGAAGCCATCTCCACGACGTAAAAGTGCAAGGCGAGGTGGCAAGTCCTGATGTAGAGGCCACAGCCAGTTATCCAAAAGATCCGGCTAAGATGATTGATGAACGTGGTTATACTATGGCCAGGCGTGTTGGCTTACGCCCGTAATCCCAGCACTTTGGGAGACCAAAGCGGGCAGGTCATGAGGTCAGGAGTTTGAGATCAGCCTGGCCAACATGGCGAAACCTCGTCTCTACTAAAAATATACAAATTAGCTGAGCATGGTAGCGTGCACCTGTAATCCAAGCTACTCAGGGGGCTGAGGCAGAAGAATTGCTTGAACCCGGGAGGCGGAGGTTGCAGTGAGCTGAGATGGAGCCTCAGCACTCTAGCCTGGGTAGCAGAGCGAGACTCTGTCTCAAAAAGAAAAAAAAAAATGAAATGAAAGTGGCTACATTAAACAAGAGATTTTCTATATAGATGAAACAGTCTTCTATCGGAAGACGGTGCCATCTAGAACTTTCAAAGCTGGAGAGAAGTCAATTTCTGACTTCAAAGTTTCAAAACAAGAGGCTGATTCTTGTTAGGGGCTAATGCAGCTGGTGACTTTTTTTCTTTTTGAGACAGGGTCTTGCTCTGTCACCTAGGCTGGAGTGCAGTGGCACAGTCACAGCTTACTGCAGCCTCAACCTCCTGGGCTCAGGTGATCCTCCTACCTCAGCCTCCTCAGCCTCCCCAGTAGATGAGACTACAGGTGTGCACTACCATGCCGGGATAATTTTTTTGTGATTTTTGTAGAGACGAGGTTTTGCCACATTGCCCAGGCTGGTCTCAAACTCCTGGGCTCACAAAATCTGCCTGCTTCAGCCTCCCAGCCATTGCAGTCTCCTCCCAGCAATAAATTAAGAGTGGCTGGGATTACAGACATGAGCCACCATGCCCAGCTGGTTTACTGAATATTTTAAGCCCACTTGGTTTTTTTTGTTTGTTTGTTTTGTTTTTGTGTGTTTTTTATTTATTTTTTGGCCAGGTGTGGTGGCTCACACCTGTAATCCCAGCATTTTGGGAGGCCAAGGTGGGTGGATCACTTAAGGTCAGGAGTTTGAGACCAGCCTGGCCAACATGGTGAAACGCTGTCTCTACTACAAATACAAAAATTAGGGCCAGGTACAGTGGCTTACGCCTGTAATGCCGACACTTTGGAAGGCCAAAGCAGATGTATCACCTGAAGTCAGGAGTTTGAGACCAGCCTGGACAACATGGCAAAATCCTGTCTCTACTAAAAATACAAAAATTAGCCAGGTGTGGTAGCACATGCCTGTAATCCCAGCTACTAGGGAGGCTGAGGCACAATTGCTTGAACCCAGGGGGTGAAGTTTGTGGTGAGCCGAGACTGAGCCACTGCGCTCCAGCCTGGGTGACAGATCGAGATTCCATCTCAAAAAAAAAAAATTAGCTGGGCGGGGTGGCAGGCTCTTGTATTCCCAGCTACTCAGGAGGCTGAGGCACGAGAATCGCTCGAACCCTGGAGGCAGAGGTTGCAGTGAGCCAAGATTGTGCCACTGCACTCCAGCTTGGGCAATACAGTGTGACTCAGTCTCAAAAAAAATACACATATATATTTAAACCCACTGTTGAGATCTATTGCTCAGAAAAAAAAAAAGATTCCTTTCAAAAGACCATTGCTCACTGACAATGCACCTAGTAATCCAAGAACTCTTATGGAGCTATACAAAGATAGTAATGCTGTTTTCCTGCCTGTAACACAACACCCATTCTACAGGCCACAGATCAGGGAGGAATTTAGACTTTCGAGTCTTATTATTTAAGAAGCACATTTTGTAAGGTTATAGCTGCCCCAGATAGTGATTCCTCTGATGGATCTGGACAAAACAAATTGAAAACCTTTTGGAAAGGATTCACCGTTCTAGATGCTATTAAGAACATTTGTAACTCATAGGAAAACGTCAAAATATCAACATTAACAGGAGTTTGGAAGAAGTTGATTTCATCCCTCATGGATGACTTTGAGGGGTGAAAGACTTCAACGGAGGAAGTCACTAAAGATATTGTGGAAATAGGCCGGGCACAGTGGCTCACGCCTGTAATCCCAGAACTTTGGGAGGCCAAGGTGGGTGGATCACGAGGTCAGGAGATGGAGACCATCCTGGCTAAAACGGTGAAACCTCATCTCTACTAAAAATACGAACAATTAGCTGGGCGTGGTGGCATGCACCTGTAGTCCCAGCTACTCAGGAGGCTGAGACAGGAGAATCACTTGAACCTGGGAGGCAGAGGTTGCAGTGAGCCGAGATCGTGCGACAGAGCAAGACTCCATCTCAAAAGAAAAAAAATCACATCAATTTCAGGGTAGAGCCCATTCCTCACACAATGGCATATAATGTCCATCAAGATCTGGCTCCTGTCTCCTTTCCAGCTGCATCTTTTACTATTATCTCAGATATTCTAAATCAAAGATCCATTATGAAACATAAGCATCCAGACTTATGAATATGTGGTTTTCTTTGGAATGCCTTCATGATTTTGTACAATTAAATAACTATTGTCTGTCAAATATCAGTTCAATGATTACCCTGTGTGTGTGTATGTGTGTGTGTGTGATGAAGTTTCGCTCTTGTCGCCCAGGCTGGAGTGCAATGGCAGGATCTTGACTCACTGCAACCTCCGCCTCCCAGGTTCAAGCAATTCTCCTGCCTCAGCCTCCTGAGTAGCTTGGATTACAGGTGTTCGACACCATGGCCAGCTAATTGTATTTTTAGTAGAGACAGGGTTTCGCCATGTTGGCCAGACTGTTCGGTCTGGAACTCCTGACCTCAGGTGATCCACCCGCCTCGGCCTCCCAAAGTGCTGGGATTACAGGCTGAGCCACCGTGCCTGGCCCCGATGGTTACTTGCTATTTGAGGACTTCCTAACTTCCCCAGGCAGTGCTAGATGATCCTTCTCTACTCTCATAGTTTTCTACTTTATCAATTTCTCTAGATTAACCTAATCAGATTAATCTATAAGGTGGTAGATTTTGTTTACTCATATCTATATCCTAAACTGAGGACTACTTAAGCATAAGAAATCTGTCTTATATGTCAGCATCTAAAGGATGTCTCCCATCTGACACACACACATACATGCACACACATTCTCTAGATCCTCATATGCCCCTTGAGATTAACTTTCTCTCCTTTCTCTCCTCCCCTTAATGACAAAACTCCTCCAAGTTGTCCATACAAGCTGGGTATGGTGGGATGTACCTGTAGCCCCAGCTACCCAGGAGGGTGAGACGGGAGGAACACTTGAGTCTAGAAGTTCTAATCCAGCCTGGGTAACATAGCAAGACCCTGTCTCAAGTTAAAAAATGTTTTTTAGTTAGGTACAGTGGCTTACGTCTGTAATCCCAGCATTTGGGGAGGTGGAAGCAGGAGGATCGCTTGAGGCCAGGAGTTCAAGACCAGCCTGGGTAATATAATGAGACCTTGTTTCTGCAAAAAATTAAAAAATTAGCTGGGTGTGGTGGCACACACCTGTGGTCCCAGCACTCAGGAGGTTGAGGTGGGAGGATTGCTTGAGCTTGGGAGGCTGAGGCTGCGGTGAGCCGTGATCATGCCACTGCACTCCAGCCTGCGCGACCAAGTGAGACTCTGTCTCAAAAAAAAATGTTTTTCAAGTGTCTACACTCACTGTCTACATTTTTCACCTCCCGTTGTTTCTTAAACCAACTTTAAGCAGGCTTTCATTACCACCCCTCCACTGAAACTACTGTTGTCAATAATAGAATTATCTTCATTTTGCCAAATTCATTTTGTCTCAGTTTCAGGCATTATGCTACTGCATTTCTTTTTCTTTTTCTTTTTTTTTTTGAGATGGAGTCTCACTCTGTCACCCAGGCTGGAGTGCAGTGTCGTAATCTTGGATCACCACAACCTCCGCCTCCCAGGTTCAAGTGATTCTCCTGCCTCAGCCTCCCGAGTAGCTGGGATTACAGGCATGCACCACCACACCCGGATAATTTTTGTATTTTTAGTAGAGACAGGGTTTCACCATGTTGACCAGGCTGGTCTGGAACTCCTGACCTCAGGTGATCTGCCCGCCTCAGCCTCCCAAAGTGCTGGGATTACAGGCGTGAGCCACCACGCCTGGCCATCCTATTGCACTTCTCAGCAACATTTGATACAGTTTGATTTGCTGCCAGATCATGACTTTCTTTTTGAAATTCTCTTCACTTGGCCTCTGGGAACTGTATTCCCCACTCCATTCCCACCCACAATTTTCTTCTGACTTCACAGACTGTTGCTTCTCAATCTATTACGATGGTCTTCTTATTGGCCTCCCCATTTCTTGGAATACCTTGGGACTCAGTCCTCTAATGTCTTCTATGTTTGCACTCAATTCTTAGGATAATTTATCTAATCCCATGGCTTTAAACACTATCTACATAGTGATAATTTCCAAATTTATATTTCTAGTTCCAGCTACTCCCCTCAACTCCAGACTCACATACCCAGTTGCCTATTCAATGTTTCCACTTGGATTTCCAAATGGCACCTCAACCTAACACGCCAGACACAGATCTTTATTTTGCCCTCCGAATCTTCTTTTTCCTCAGTGTTCTCTATTTCGTTAAACAGCTGCTCCAGCCTTCTAGTCTCTCAGGTCTGGCAGTCATCCCTGACTCCCCTATTTGTCTCATAACTCACATCCAATACATCAGCAAATCCTGTTGGCTCTAGCTTCAGAATACATCCTATCCCTTCTTTTTTTTTTTTTTTTTTTTGAGATGGAGTTTCACTCTTGTTGCCCAGGCTGGAATGCAATGGCTCCATCTCGGCTCACTGCAACCTCCATCTCCCAGGTTCAAGTGATTCTCCTGCCTCAGCCTCCCAAGTAGCTGGGATTACAAGCATATGCCACCACACCCAGCTAATTTTGTGTTTTTAGTAGAGACGGGGTTTCATCATGTTGATCAGGCTGGCTGGTCTTGGGCTTCCTCGGGTGATCTACCTGCCTTGGCCTCCCAAAGTGCTGGGATTACAGACGTGAGCTACCGCACCCAACCCATCCCATCCCTAACGAATTCTCACCATTTTCATTACTGCCAACCTCATCCAAGCCACCATCATCTCCTGCCTAGATTACTACAATAATCTCCTAACTACCCCTTGCATGTGTTTTCTCTTTGCCTGGAATGATTTTCCCCCAGATTGCCACACAATTTATTTCCTCACTTCACTGATGTCTCTGTTCAAATGTCACCTTCTCTGAAAGGCCTTTCCTGACCACCTTATCTAAAATAGCAACTATCCCCTTCTCAACACATATACATTCTCTTTATATCATTTATACTTTAGTGTTCTTTATAGTACCTATCACCACTTTACAGATATTTATTGCCTCTCTCCACCTCCAGGAAAGACGGTTGTTCAATGTTGTATTTGCGGCACTTAGATCAATACCTGGCACATAGTATTCACTTAATAAATATTTATTGAATGAATAAATGAATTCTTTCTGGCTTTTAGAAGAATGGGTAACTACATAATTGAATAAATATATCTCTGTACCTCAGGGCCCAGCATACTACCGGGTACACAGTGGGAATTCAATAAATATTTGTTGAATGAATCAAGGCTGTAAACATGCTCATATGTCTTTCTCTTTTTTTAACCAACAGGATCCATGGTGGAGTGCAGTGGTGTGATCGTAGCCCACTGCAACCTCCAACTGATGGGCTCAAGCGATCCTCTCGCCTCAGCCTCCCGAGCAGCTGACTACAGGTATATGCCAGCATGTCTGGTTAGTGTTGTTTTGGGTATTGTTTCTTGAGACAGAGTCTCAGTCTGTTGCTCAGGCTGGAGTGCAGTGATGCAATCATGGTTCACTACAGCCTCAAACTCCTGGGCTCAAGTGATCCTCCCACATCAGCCTCCCAAGTAGCTGGGACTGCAGGTGCACACCATCATGCCCAGATATTTTTTTTATTTTTCACAGAGACACAGTTTCTCTTGTTGCCTAGGCTGGTCTCGAACTCCTGGGCTCAAGGGATTCTCCCACCTGGGCCTCCCAAAGTGCTGGGATTACAGGCATGAGCCACCATGCCTGGCCAGGAATTGTACTTTTCTTTATGGCTTTCTCACCCGTGTTTCTGAACCTTATATCCATAGAATCATGTCGTATGAATTCTTCTGAACTTTCCTTCCAGATTAGGTTTGTGGGATTCATCTATGTTGATATTTGTAGCTGTAGGTATTTTTACCAATGTATATGTTTCCATTTTATAATAATACCATAATTTACTAAACCATTCTCTTATTGAAGAACATTTGAGCTGTTTCCAACTTTTTGCTGTAAAGATCAGTGCAGCTGTTAACACTCCTGAATTCTTGTATATATCTTCTGGTACAGTGGTGCAATAATTTTTCTAGGGGTGGAATTGCTGATGACGCCATAGGGTGTAACCGCATTCAGATTTGCTAAATATCAAAAGGTATCCAGAGTGATTATATCAGTTTACACTTCTGCTAGTAGGATTTCCATTGCTCAACACAACACTAGTATTATAAGGCTTTTTATTATTTAATATTTTAATATTTTTCAATCTGATGGGTATAAAATGAATCCCATCATGATCATTCTTTGCATTTTTCTGATTACGGACGATTTTCACATTTTTTTTTTTTTTGAGACAGAGTCTCGCTCTATCGCCATGCTGAGGTGCAGTGGTGCGATCCCGGCTCACTGCAACTTATGGTTTCCGGTTTCAAGCAATTCTCCTGCCTCAGCGTCCCGAGTAGCTAGGACTACAGGCACGCACCACCACGCCCGGCTAATTTTTTGTACTTTTCGTAGAGACGGGGTTTCACCTTGTTGGCCAGGATGGTCTCGATCTCTTGACCTCGTGATCTGCCAACCTCGGCCTCCCAAAGTGCTGGGATTACAGGCGTGAGCCACCGCGCCCGGCGATTTTCACATTTATTGGCCACTCCTGTTTCCTCTTCTGAAATGCTGGTTTGTTTTTTGGTCAGTTTTCATTGGATGGCTTTTTTGTTATTGATATATAGTTTTACTTTTTTTTTTTTCAGAATTAAAAAATTTTTTTTTTGCTAGAGATGGACCTCCCTCTGTTACTTAGTCTGGTCTTAAACTCGTGGACTCAAGCAATCCTCCCACCTCTGCCTGTCAAAGTGCTGGGATGCTGGGATTACAGGCGTGAGCCATCGAGCCTAGCCAGGATTCTCTCTCTTTCTCTCTCTCTCTTTTTTTTTTTTTGAGACAAGGTCTTGCTCTGTTATCTAGGCTGCTGGAGTGCAGTGGCATGATCATAGCTCACTGCAACCTCGAACTCCTAGGCTCAAGTGATCCCCCTACCTCAGCCTCCCAAAGCATTGAGATTACAGGCATGAACCACTGCAGTTGGCCAGGATAGTTATTCTTTATCAGTTATATGAATTGGAAACATCTTCTGCCAGCCATGTCACCTTTTAAAATGATGTCTTATGATGAACAAAAGTTTGTTTATTTATTTTGAAACAGAGTCTTGCTCTGTCACCCAGGCTGGAGGGCAGTGGTGCAATATCAGCTCACTGCAGCCTTTGCCTCCCAGATTCAAGTGATTCTCCTGTCTCAGCCTCCTGAGAAGCTGGGATTATAGGCATGTGCTACCATGTCTGGCTAATTTTTGTATTTTTAGTAGAGATGGGGTTTCACCATGTTGGTCAGGCTGGTCTTGAACTCCTGACCTCAAGTGATCTGCCTGCCTCAGCCTCCCAAAGTGCTGAGATTACAAGCATGAGCCACTGTGCCTGGCTTTGAAAGTTTATATTTTTTTAACATAGTTAAATGCATCCAATTTTTATTTTATGATTTGTCCTTTCTATTATTGTCTAAGAAATCCTTCTGTATACCAAGGTTATTGAAATATTCTTGGTGGGCACAGCGATTCACACCTATGATCCCGGTACTTAGCACTTTGGGAGGCTGAGGTGGGAGGATAGCTTGAGGCCAGGAGTTTGGGACTGGCCTGGGCAACATAGTGAGACCCTGTCTCCATAAAAAATACAAAAATTAGCCAGGCATGTGGCATGTGCCTGTAGACCCAGCTATTCAGGAGACTGAGGTGGGAGGATCAATTGGGCCCAGAAGGTTGAGGCTGCAGTGAGCTGTGATTGCACCACTGGACTGCAGCCTGGGTGACAGAGTGAGACTATGTCTCAAAAATAAATAAATAGACTGGGCGTGGTGGCTCACGCCTGTAATCCAAGCACTTTGGAGGCCAAGGCGGGCGGATCATCTGAGGTCGGGAGTTCAAAACCAGCCTGACCAACATGGTGAAACCCCGTCTTTAAAAAAATAAAATAAAATAAAAATAAATAAATAAATAAATAAATAAATAAAATTGAAAAAAATTAAATCATCTTATATTTCTCCTAAAAAGTCTGAAATTTTGGTCAGGCACAGTGGCTCATGCCTGTAATCCCAGGCGTGATGCATGTAATGCATGTAACCTCTCACGCATAATCATGGCTCACTGCAACCTCAACCTCCTGGGCTCAAGCAATCCTCCCACCTCAGCCTCTCAAAATCTCCGGTATTACAGGCAAGAGTCACTGTACCTGGCCACAGCTCTGGCTTTGGATATGGTACTGTCTGGAATAGCCTCACCCCACCTCACCTGCCGACCCCCTGTTATCCATTCAGATTCAGCTTAGAGGTCTTTTGTACTGTAAAGCTCTTCCTCATACTCACCCGCCATGCCTGTACCCTGCAAAGTTGATTTCTTTCTTCTCCCAAATTTCCCCCTTCCTTTCATGTACTTCTGTGGCATCAGCCACATTGCATTCTCAGGTTTGTGCTTGCTGTGTCTGTCTGACTACCTGTGACACTTGAGGGCAAATACTGTGTCTCATTCTTCGTATTCTTAGTTGTCACATGTAGTAAGTGCTCGAATGTTTATTGAACAAATGAAAATGAGAAAAAAAACCCTTTCTAAATAATATCTAAAGTTGTCAAAGGTGTAGTGAAATTAGTATGTTTACATAGGACTTCTGGCAAGATAAACAAATACAAACTTTTGGAAAGCAATATGACACTACATATCAAAACTCATAAATATCTTGTAACAGATAAAAGTGGTCACCTCTGGAGAAAGTGAGTGGAGGAGAAAAGGGAAGGGGTAGGGAAGGGAACTTGCTATTCATTCTGAGCTGCTCTGATTTTTAACTATGTATTCCATAGATAACGTATTATATTGTATTGTATTTTTCTTTTCTTTTTTTTTTTTTTTGAGACGCAGTCTCACTCTGTTGCCCAGGCTAGAGTACAATGGCGAGATCTCAGCTCACTGCAACCTTTCCCTCCCAGGTTCCAGCGATTCTCCTGCCTCAGCCTCCCCAAGTAGCTGGAATTACAGGCACCTGCCACCATGCCCGGCTGGCTTTTGTATTTTCAGTAGAGACGGGGTTTCACCATGTTGGCCAGGCTGGTCTCAAACTCCTGACCTCAAGTGATTTGCCTACCTCGGCCTCCCCTGTGCTGGGATTCCAGGTGCGAGCCACCGTACCCAGCCAATAACAGTTTCAAATAATTGTTTTTGACCTTTGGCCTAATAATTCTACACTCAAGAACCGATGCAAGAGAAACAATGAGACAGAAGTAAAAGTTATGTGGATGAAATGTTCATTGTATTATTGAAAATTCAGAAATCTTAGAACAAACATAATAATAGGGAAATGGCTAAGTAAATAAGCATAAATTAATTTAATAAACTATTAAGCCAAGGGGGGGCAGATTGCCTGAGCCCAAGAGTTTGAGACCAGCCTGTGCAAAAGCTTTTATCTATTAAAAAACTACAAAAAATTAGCCGGGAGTGGTGGCACATGCCTGTAGTCCCAGCTACTTGGGAGGCTGAGGTTGAGGCAGGAGAATAGGGTCTGGAGGCAGGGGACCTAAGGCCATTTTGCACTGACTTCCTAGAACTAAATTGAAAGAAAAACTCTAACTTTCTTTCCATGTCTAAGTAGCAAAAGAACCAGAGGCAAACCCCCTTCTTTTCTGCCTGGCAGATGGGAAATTGAAAATACCTCAACCAATCAGAGGTTTGCATAGGAGTGCAACTTTGTAACGTCACTTCAGCCTCAGATTGGTTGCTGTCCACAACCAATCATACTGATTTCGGGCCACCACTTCATTTACATGAGGTGAACACCACCAAGTAGCCAATGGGAAACCTCTAGGGGTATTTGGACCCGAGAAGATTCTGTATCTGGGCCCTTGAGCTGCTGCTCGAGTCCTCTCCTACCCTGTGGAGTGTACGTTCGTTTTCAATAATCTCTGCTTTTTTGTTGCTTCACTCTTTCCTTGCATTGTTTGTGCCTTTTGTCCAATTATTTGTTCAAAACGCCAAGAACCTGGACACCCTCCACCGGTAACAAGGTGGGAGGATCATCTGAGCCCAGAAAGTCCAGGCTTCAGTGAGCCGTGATTGCACCACTGCACTCCAGCCTGGGCAACAGAGGGAGACCTTGTCACATTAAAAAAAAAAAAAAAAGAAAAAAATTAAGCCGGGCTCGGTGGCTCACGCCTGTAATCCCAGCACTTTGGGAGGCCGAGGCGGATGGATCACTTGAGGTCAGGAGTTCGAAACCAGCCTGTCCAACATGGCAAAACCCCATCTCTATTAAAAAAAAAAAAAAATTAAGCAGCTATAAGTAGCTATTAAAAGTGACCATTTCATAAACTATGTAGAAACATGGAAAACAATTTATAATATACTGTTTAGAAAGCATTATATATTTCTGGGTTCCATTCATATGCATATATATTTTGAGATATGGTCTTTCTCTGTTGTCCAGGCTGGAGTGCAGTGGCAATGATCACTGTAGCTTTGACCTCCTGGGCTTAAGCAATCCTCCCACCTCAGCCTCCCCAGTAACTGGAACCACAGGTGCATGCCACCTGTTTTTTATTTTATTTTATTTTTAGACACGGGTTCTCCCTTTGTTGCCAGGCTGCTCTCTAACTCCTGGCCTCAAGTGATCCTACCACCTCAGCCTCCCAAAGTGCTGGGATTACAGGCATGAGCCACCACACCTGGCCTATACATTCTTTAAAAAAAAAAAAAAAATGAATGGAAGGGCTCGGGCACAGTGGCTCACGCCTGTAATCCAGGTACTGTGGGAGGCTGAGGTGGGCAGATCACTTAAGGTCAGGACTTCAAGATCAGCCTGGCCAACATGGTGAAACCCGATCTCTACTAAAAATACAAAAATTAGCTGGGCGTGGTGGCGCATGCCTATAATCCCAGCTACTCAGGAGGCTGAGGCAAGAGAATCGCTTGAGCCCAGGAGATGGAGGTTGCAGTGAGCTGAGACCACGCCACTGCACTACAGGTTGGGTGATAGAGCCAGACTCTGTCTCAAAAAAAAAAAAAAAAAAAAAAAAAAAAACTTAAGCCAGGCACTGTAGCTCAAGCCTATAATCCCAGCACTTCGGGAGGCTGAGGTGGGGAGATCACTTGAGGTCAGGAGTTCGAGATCAGCCTAACCAACATGGTGAAACCCCATCTTTACCAAAAATAAAAAAAATTAGCTGGGCGTGGTGGCATGTGCCTGTAATCCCAGTTACTCAGGAGGCTGAGGCAGGAGAATTGCTTGAATCTAGGAGGTGGAGGTTGCAGTGAGCCAAGATCAAGCCACTGCACGCTAGACTGGGTGACAGAGCAAGACTCCATGTCAAAAAAAAAAAAAAAAAAATTAGCCAGACATGGTGGCTAGCACCTGTAATCCCAGCTACTCAGGAGGCTGAAGCAGGAGAATTGCTTGAACCCGGGAAGCAGAGGCTGCAGTGAGCCAAGATTGCGCCACTGCACTCCAGCCTGGGCGATAGAGTGA
>PVKV010031287.1:0-21203 GCA_004027835.1 Alouatta palliata | reverse complement strand
TGTGCCTGACTCCAGACCCAGGTGCAGCTTCCTGATGAAAAGCCTCACCCTCTCCGATTGGTTATCTCATCATTGAAGTCGGCCTCATGGAAGAGGTGAGAGACCACACACAAGTTCTAGTTTGTTGCGGCTCTTCCCTGTTGTTTCCCAGTTTAAATACATCTCCCCTTCCCAATTGCCTCCTCTGCACTGTCAATATGGCAGCACCAGACACACAAAAAATCGCCTTTTTTTTTCTTTTTTTTTCGAGACGGAGTTTCGCTCTTGTTACCCAGGCTGGAGTGCAATGGCGCCAACTTGGCTCACCGCAACCTCCGCCTCCTGGGTTCAAGCAATTCTCCTGCCTCAGCCTCCCGAGTAGCTGGGACTACAGGCACGTGTCACCATGCCCAGCTAATTTTTGTATTTTTAGTAGAGATGGGGTTTCACCATGTTGACCAGGATGGTCTCGATCTCTTGACCTCGTGATCCACCCGCCTCAGCCTCCCAAAGTGCTGAGATTACAGGCGTGAGCCACCGCACCCGGCCCGGAAAACACTCATCTTAAGAAAGCTGGAGACCAGGTGCAGTGGCTCATGCCTGTAATCCCAGCACTTTGGGAGGCCGAGGCGGGCAGATCACCTGAGGTCAGGAGTTTGAGATCAGCCTGGCCAACATGGTGAAATCTCATCTCTACTAAAAGTACAAAAATTAACTGGGCACGGTGGCAGTGCCCATGATCCCAGCTACTCAGGAAGCTGAGGCAGGAGAATCACTTGAACCCAGGAGGCAGAAGTTGCTGTGAGCTGAGATCATGCCACTGCACTCCAGCCTGAGTGACAAGAGCAAGACTCCGTCTCAAAAAAAAAAAAAAAGAAAGAAAGAAGAAAGCAAGCAAGCAAGCAAGCAAGCAAGCAAGCCGGAGTGGCTATAACACCAAACATAGTAGACTTAAGAACAAGGGTTATTGTCAGAGATTAAGAAGGACATTTATTAATGAGAAAGGGATCAATTAATCACGAAGATATAACCCTACTAAGTATGAATGCACCTAATAGCAGAGCTTCAAAATAGCTGAAGCAAAAACTGACACACCTGAAAAGAGAAACAAACAAATCCATACTTAGAGTCTGAAAAGTCAACATGTCCGTAATTGATAGAACAGGTGACAAAAAGTCAGCGAGGATCTGGAAGACTTGGACACTGTCAACCAGCTTGAACTAAGTGACATTTATAGAACACCCCACCCAACAACAGACTACACATTCATTATTTTCAAGGGCACACAGAGCATTCACCCAGATACACCAAAGGCTGGGCTGTAAACAAGTCTCAGTGTATTTCAAAGGGCTGAAATCACCTCACTGATTCTGAAGAAGAAAAAAAAGATAAGAGAACGCACAAGTTCTTTTAACTCAAAGATAGAAAAGAAAAACTTTCTGTATAATGCAAATGAGTCATCTTTGCTGCAGAAGAGTGATAGCAATGGATTACTCCAGCGTCTTAACACCTAACATCTTTCAAACCAGGCCATGAATCAAACGAGACTTCCAGGCCAGGGGAGCATGTCACGGAAGGACTTTCAAAAAGAGCCTGCTGATAACAGTGGCTTTAGTCAAGAAACAGGCCAGTATATAGCCAGTTCCCTGAGTTCCTGTGATAAATCCCACTCCTATACCTCCTCCTGGGTGTTCCTTAGGCACCTCAGTATTTCCAAAACCAAGCCAACAGCGTATTCCCAGCCTCCCAGAACCCCCGCCTTTATCCCTCCTTCTCAAAACACTCATTTATCCTGAATGATCCGTCTTGGTTAATGACACCACCCAGAAACTTGCAGGTGTCTTTAGTTCTGCCTCTCCTTCAGTCTTCACTTGGTAGTCAGTCACCAAGCCCTGTGTGGTCTCTCTCTCACTGATGTCTCCAAATCATCTGCTCTTCCCTCTTCACCACTACCGCCAAGTCCAAGCCCCTTCTCATTTCTCATCATCTTCTCCAACTGCCTCCTCCTCCTCCCACCCTCAGAGCCGCGTCCTGCCTCCCCGCCATGCTCGGCCCTGCTGGCCAATGGACTTTCAACTTTGTTTTTCAGGTCTTAAAAGTCACACAACAGTACATCTACCATGTCAAAAAATGTTTAATACAAGCAAACAAAACCCAAAATAAATTAATAAGTAGAAAAGTAAAAGCAAATTTTAACTTAAAAGCCCACTACCATCCAGCAATAACCAGTGCTCACATTTTGGATCACCAGCCTTCCGACCCTTTCCTAAATGTTCATTTCTGTTTTTCACCAAATGGGGTTGTTCTAGACATACGACTAGGGTGACCCAGTTCACCTGGGACTGTCCTGGCTTTTGCACTGAAGCTCCTGTGTTCCAGAAAACCACTCAGTCCTGGACAAACTGGGATGGTTGGTCTCTCTACAACTTTCCTGTTTAATAGATTAGCACCTTTTGATGTTAGTAATAGACAGCTATGTCTTCATTTTTATGACTATAGGAATACCAGAGCATATAAATATCTAAGTGGTTTTTTAAAGGTTAAAAAAAAAATGTTCTCTTCTACTTACCATTCCTTCATGCACCCCATGGTATTGAGTGGTAAGTTCCAAGGTGGGATGGAGGGAAATCCACGGGATTCATAGGAAAAGCCACTGGCTTAGGGAGAAAGAGTAGCAGAAGTTCTATTGATACGTATTCCTTTTTTTCTCATCATAGCTCACTATAGCCTTAAACTCCTGGGCTCAAACAATCCTTCTGCCTCAGCCTCCCGAGTAGCTAGGACTGCAGGTGCATTCAACCACACCTGGCTAATTTATCCTCCTGTATTGCCCAGGCTGGTCTTGAACTCCCGGCCTCAAGTGATCCTCCCACCTTGGCCTTCCAAAGCACTGGGATTACAGCTGTGAGCCACCATGCCCAACCCTACATGTATTTTTTAATCTCATGGTTTTCATTTTTCTATTTTTGTGTGTTTTATAGTGTACATGATACATGTGTACAGTAGTGCATGCATATAACTTAGTTATAAATAAATCTCCATGTAATGGAGGATTTTTTGTTTATTTTCAGCAAACTTCAGCATCTCCAAAGGTTGGAGACACTGGCCCAGCTGATAAAATATTTTCTCTTTAGCAGTCCTGGAACGTCCAGCATAGTCAAAGCTTTGCTTGTCTCTCCAGTTTCATCTGCCGCCTCCCCAACTGATACAGTTTGGCTGTGTCCCCACCCAAATCTCATCTTGAACTGTGGCTCCCATAATTCCCACATGTTGTAGGAGGGACCCAGTGGGAGATAATTGAATCATGGGGGTAGTTTCTGCCATGCTGTTCCCGTGGTAGTGAATAAGTCTCACGAGATCTGATGATTTTGTAAGGGAAACCCCTTTGGCTTCATTCTGTCTTGTCTGCCGCCATGTATGATGTGCCTTTTACCTTCTGCCGTAATTGTGAGGCCTCCCCAGCCACATGGAACTGTGAGTCCATTAAACCTCTTTTTCTTTATAAATTACCCAGTCTCGGGTATGTCTTTATCAGCAGCATGAAAACAGACTAATATACTCATCCCCCAGCAAGCCACAAAACCATATCTGTTCCCTGAATATCCATATTTTCCCCTCCAAGCCATTCCCCTCCAAGTGGTTCCCATCGCCCCATCCCATTCACCTCCTGGCTAACCTCCGTAATTTCTCCATTGCAGCTCCCAGGCTAACCCAGGTCAGATACCACCTCTGCCAGGAAGTCTTTCTGGAACATTCCTCCTCTCAAGCCCGTCCCATCCAGGTTAGGTGCCCTTCCTCTGCGTTTCCATAGTACCCTGTGCTTACCTGCACTGAAACGCTGACCACATGGCTTAGTAATTGCCTGTTTCACCGTTTGTGACCTCTCCTGAATCCCTGGTGGCTGCCCAGCCCAGAGCCTGTCACATAGCCATCCCCTAGTAAATCGTAAAAGAATAAACAAACAATAATAGCAAACATATGTACAGCACTTTGCAAATACCAGACACTGTTATGAGGCCTTTTCATACGTTAGAGGCAGGTCTTTTTGTTGCCTCCACTTTACAGGTCAGGAAACTGAAGCACAGAGAAGTCAAGGTACTTGTCAAGGTCACAGAACTAAGTGGCAGAACTAGGCTTTGAACCCAGGCAAACTGGCTTCAGAGTCCATGCTAGTCATCATTATGCTATGATGTCACTCAGCAGAAGAATGAAGGAATAAATGAATGAACAAAGGAAGAAGTAAAGGAATGCCCAGGGCCTGGTCCCAGGCTCCTTTGCAGACATAAACCAATTGTACTGTCTTTAAGTTGCCCTTGTCATTAACCATCTGGTGCCATTTTTCATATTTTACTTGCCACTTGTGGAGGTACCGGAAGTTTGTCCCTCTTCCCTCCTCACCCCGTACCAACATCATCCAGACCTCCCTCCCTTCCTAACTCCTCCACTGCAGCTCAGAGGGTAATGAGCATCAGTACTGCAGGACCATAGTGTATTAGAGCTGGAAGGTACACTCAGCACTATCCAGTCCAATCTTCCATTTTGTAGATGGAAAAACAGAAGCCCAGAGAGGCAGAGCAAATTCCCCAGGGTCACACAGCAAGTTAGTGGCACAGCAAGAGCGGGCCCAGTCTCCTGGTTTTCCGTCTGTCTCCCTTTACTAAGCTGTCTGTTTATTGCTTGAGTTTCATCAGTCAAAAGCCATTTGGGGCAAAGCACAACAGATGGATTTAGTGATTTCTCAAATGCACTGTTGAGAAAAGTTTCTGGGAATCAGGAGGTGATAAATGGAAGGTCAAGGCCCTGCAATTTCCTCCAGGCAGAGAAATAAATAACCAAACCCATCACTGGTTCCCTGCGTTCTGTTATTCCATCCTCCGTCAGATAGTAGCTATCCTGGTTTTAGATATGAGCAAACTGAAGCTCAGAGAGGTAAACAGAGTGACCAACGCATCCCAGTTTCTTAGTACTGTCCCATTTTTAAAACTGAAAGTCTCGGAAACCCCTTTAGTCTCAGGCAAACCAGGACAGTGGGTCACCCTCGAGGTAAGCAGCCTGCCCAGAGGATTGGATCCCAGAGATCCAAGGCCAGGTCTTCTGTGGATTCCCAGGCCCTTTCTCCCACACCGCACTGCACCCTCTGGGAAAATACATAAACTCGCGAGGGAAAAATAAACAGACATGCAGGTGGGTTGGGGGAGGGTGGGAAGTGGGCCAGAGGATGGTGGACACTAAGAGGCAGCTCTGAAGTCAGGTCAGCCCTGGGTCACTGCAGCCCAGCAATCTGGGAGGTACAATGCTACTGGGTGTCGGACCAGGGCAGGACAAAAGAGGTTCTTATTCTTCTCTCTTTATCTGAAGGAGTCTGTTTACTGCAATAATCCTGGTTATTGCAGTAACCCCTCAGCCAGCTCTCTGGTCTCTTACCAGGCCGTGAAAAGGGGTTTGGGGTCCGAGGCTCTGACCAAACCAGTCTCCCTGGGACCCTGGCATGCTCGCCCTCCTCGCCTGACAACTTGATTGGGGTGGGGGAGGCATGATGAGCACCGCAGGGCAGGGGACCCCTGCCCACCCATGGAGGCCGCAGGGAGATCAGGACCCCACGCTTGAACAGTGGACTTCCCTGTCACCAGAAGAGGACTTGAGAGTATCTGACCACCTGCTGGGACCCAGACTCCTGACTGCTGCGGTCTCTTTCAACCTTCTCCTCCCTAAAGCACTCTGACAGGAATCCTCACCTCCACCCTACAGAAGTGGCGGGAATGGCCCTCAGTGAAGTCACAAAGCATGTCGGTGACACAGGGCACCCAGGGCAGAGCAGTGACCCCGACTCTCCCTGCCTCCCAAGCCTTGGCACGAGGCTGTAAAACAGTGGCAGAGAGACAGACTCTGTCCTGGGTGTGTGTCTGTGTGGCTTGCTTCCCACACCACACCTGTCTGGACACCTCTTCCACCCTCCTCCACCGGGTGATTTGTCCTCATCCCAAGACCTCAAGTGTGGCCTCCCCCCATCCTCAGGCTGAGGTGAGTGCCCTGTCTTACAACTCAGGGTGACCTGTGCTGGGGCAACCACAGTTTGTGGGGCTTGGGGTGTAAAAAGCACCTGTCTGACCCCTTCTGCACTAAGACCCCGAGAGGACAAGAACTGACTCCCTATCCCAGCACTGATGTATTTGGTTGGTGCAAAAGTAATTGCATTAAAAGTAATGGCAAAAACTGAAATATTAAGTAGTTTTTGCCATTACTTTTTTTTTTTTTTTTTTTTTTTGAGACAGAGTCTCACGCTATTGCCCAGGTTGGAGGGCAATGGAGCCATCTTGGCTCACTGCAACCTCAGCCTTCCAGGTTCAAGCTATTCTCCTGCCTCAGCCTCCTGAGTAGCTGGGATTACAGGCACGCATTACCACTCCCATCTAATTTTTGTATTTTGTTTCACCATGTTGGCCAGGCTGGTCTCGAACTCCTGACATCGTGATCTGCCCACCTCAGCCTCCCAAAAAGCTGGGTTTACAGGCGTGAGCCACCGCGCCTGGCCTGCCATTACTTTTGATTGTAATTCATGCAACTACTTTTGCACCAACCTAATATATCAGTGCTGGGGACAAGGAGTCAGTTCCTGTCCTTTTAACTTGCATTAAAAGTAATGGCAAAAGTTACTTAATATTTATTTGTTGCACAAATAAATAAGTAGATTAATGAATTAATTACCAAATACTCTTGAGCTCCAATTTCAACCAGGTGGCATCCTGAAGGCAACGGCCCACCTAAAATTCTCCCAGCAGCTGCCTCGCTTCCACCCCCTCCCCTCCCCTCCCATGGGCCTTCATCTCCCACCACCTGACTCAAAGTGTGGTCCCAGATCCACAGCACCACCGTCACCAAGAGCTTGTTGGAAATGCAGCAATTCAGCCCCCGCCCCAGACCCCACGCCCTTGACTAAGAGCTTGAAACTGTTAGAAATCGTGATATATTATCTTAGGTGAGCCTTGCTACAAACCCTACTATGTACTGGCATTATTCCCATCACTACAGACGAAGCTGGGGCTCAGGGAAAGGAAATACCTTCTCGATTAAACAGCCAGGAAATGGTAGAGGTGGGATTCAGACTTGGGCTTGTCTCTCTTCAAAGCTTACGGAAATGAATGCTGATATCCATGTGGTGAAAGGAAGAGAGAAACCTGCATGTAATGAATATCCACAACCTGCCAAGTCCCTTATGACTCTATCTCATTTCATCTTCCCCGCTCCCTTACGAAGGAGGGGATTTCACATCCTCCTTTTACAGATGAGACTCTGAGGCTCAGGAAGGGGAGGTGACTTGCCCAAGGTCCACAGCTGGGAAGCAGCTGAAATGGGGCCCAAAGCTAGAAGTCTGCTCCCCGCCCTGGGGTATGGACACCAGGTGACAACAGTGTCCTTTGGTGGCAGCAGGCACTGGTTCTCAGGGGACTGCGGGAGTCACTGCTCAGCTCACACCTATCCTCCCTTTCTCCTGAGAGACCTTGTGGCCTTGGGCCTCATCCATGCTTTCGGTTTTTTTGTTTGTTTTTTTTTTTTTTTTGAAATTTAAAGAAAATATTTGTTGAAGATCTGAAAAACAATTCCTAAGAGATGGACTTTTCTAGAAAACAAGCTACACAATGCCTTGTGTCCATCATGTTAAAACGCGCATTAGACACAAATACAAAAACCATGAAACAAGCCACCATTCTCTAACAATGTGAGCAAAGATGAAATGCCTAAATAACAGCATGGGTGACTTGGAAAGGAGGGGCTCTTTAAGCACCATTAGAAAAAAAGGAGCGCCTGGGCACAGTGCTTCACACCTGTAATCCCAGCACTTTGGGAGGCCGAGGTGGGCAGATCACAAGGTTAGGAGATTGAGACCATCCTGGCTAACATGGTGAAATCCTGTCTCTACTAAAAACATAAAAAATTAACTGGCGTGGTGGCACACACCTGTATCCCACCTACTCAGGAGGCTGAGGCCGGAGAATCGCTTGAATCATGGAGGCAGAGTTTGCAGTGAGCCTAGATCGTGCCACTGCACTCCAGGCTGGGGGACAGAGTGAGACTCAGTCTGAAAAAAAGAAAAACACACAAATGGATGCGTGTGTTCAGTTATATACACTGAATTGAACCTCTGGCACTAGGAATCAGAGCATTTTGTCATACAGCATTAATACGTTTCTTCCTCACCCTCAGCCCTCAGCTTAGTCATTAACCAGCTCTGATGGAGCACAAATACTTGGTGCTGGTGATGACTGGCTACCAAGGTGGGATGGCACCCTCCCAGCTTTCCCATCATTTGTCCTGGCAGGCACCAAGAATTCCTGAGGTCACCTCAAGGCCCCTTCCTGCATTCCTAGCATTCTTGTCACAGGGCTCTCCTTTCTGACCCCACATGTGATGCTCCGGGGCAAGCTGTGCTCACAGGCATACGCGTCACACCCTGGTGACCGGTGCAGGAGAGTGGGATCGGTGATGTCCTGCCCCTTCTGGCTGGGAGACCTTGGCAGATTCCTCTGCCTCTCTGAGCCTCAGCTTCTCCATCTCTGGGTAATAATCAGACCTCCGAGGTGTTTGTGAGGAGCACTGGGGGTGTGTGGAAGTGGCTGAGGCTTCCATATCTCTCACTGCTAGCAATCAAAGCGTGGCCCAGGACTGTCAGATGGGTCAGCCAGCGGGAGTGGGCGGCACATGGGCATAGATGTGTACGCGCAGCTCGCAGGGACAGGGGTCGTTGGGAAGGAGAGGAGAGAGAAATGAGACTGGGCCATGGGCATGGGTGCGTGTGCCACTTGAAGAGGTAGCTCCTGGAAGACCCACACAGGGGCCAGGCAGTGCTGCCCAGGGAGGAATATCTGCCCCAAATCTGCAGAGAACACAGCTCCACGACCCCAGGGAGGGAGGGGAGCTTCAGAAAACTGTCTCTTGGCACTAATCTCCGCATTTCTACAGAGAACACCAGCCACAGTAGCCAGGCCTGCTTAGTGACCTCAAGGGCAAACAACATAGAAGAGGAGAGGGGTGGACAAACGAAAGGAAGACAGGGCAGGGGCCAGTGGTGGATGTGGCTGGGGGCTGTGAGCGCTCAGGACACACTCAACTCCCAGACCTAACCAGGTAAGATTTTGCAGAAGCCAGACAGGTAGGAGAGCCGCTGACAGCCAGATCCACTGAAATTTGGGAGGGTGCTATTAATGCAACCCATCTATAAGCACAGGCTAGGGATGCTGGAGAGATGGGCATCACGCAGAGGAGGCACACACCAGGAGGGGACAGCAAGGGCGCTGGACAGGCAGCCACCAGAGCCCGCGTCCAGCCCGGGCTGTGCACCCTGTAGCCTATGTTCACCCATTTACCTTCGTCCAGACCTAGATACAAGGCAAAAAGTCACGCCTAGGGAAGCCCCAGTGAAGCCTTATAAAGTGAAAACTTCTCGATGAGTCAGCCCGAGCCAGGCCAGCCCAGCTCATTCATTGAGAAGGTATTTTCTTTTCAGTGCTTTTCTGCAAAGCCTTTCACTGCTGCAGAGATGAAGTCATCGGCTGGTAAATGCTCTGCCTTGCGGTAAGTTTCCTCTGAACTTTCTGCTTCTGTTTAACTCGCCAAACCTCGAGGAGAGCTGGCAGTCAGAGTTGTGCAAAGGTCACTGGGCTGAGTCGGAGGCCTGGATTTAAATCCCAGCCCATCCCCTTTCTAGTTTCGGGACCTTGACGGATGTAAGTCAGTTCTCTGGGCCTCAGTTTCTCTGTTTCTAAAATGAAGTCACTACTACCGAAAGTATCCTAAAGAAATACAACGCTACACACTCATGTAATCAACAAACAGTGATTGAGTTCTTAGTGTATATGTCAAGCACCATGCCAGACAATGGGAATTATGGTAAGGAAACATGCATACACACACATACACACATGTACACACAGGCACACATGCACAATCACACATATACAAGCATGTATACATCGCGTGTATACATACATCAGCACAGGCACACACACTGTTTCCTGATTCTTGTCCTTGGACGTTTCACATTCTGGTAGGAAAGACAGACGTGAATCAAATGATCCCATCAGTGAATATTAAAATACAGCTGTGATTAGTGTGGCGCTCCTCTGTGCGCTAAGAGATTGCAATGGGAGCTTGAGCCAGGCTGGGGTGAGCAGGGGTGGGACAGGGAAGACTTCCTGGAGCACAAATGGAGTGGGAGATGGGAAAGACGACCTGGCATCACCTAGGCAGAGAGAAGGAGTGAGCAAAGCCCCTGCAGAACCATGGTTTGTCCCAGGCCAGGGAGGTCAGCTTACCCCGGGCAGAGCCACGAGGGGTGAGGGGCACTGTGGAGGCAGGAAAGACTGGAAGACTACTGAGCTAGCAGCCCCGAGGGCAGCTTCCAGCTCCAAGATCCCAGACCAGCAGCTCCCAGTGCCATCAAGTGTCTGATCTAGCCCCAAATTAAGTTTAATCCATTGATGTTTCATAACGAAGCAAATGTTACGAAACATCAATAAATTAAACTTAATTTGGGGCTAGATCAGACACCGTCACATGCCTACACACAGAGCAGTAGGTACCGGAAAACTGATCACTGAAAATATTCTATCCGTCAGTTTTATTTCTCTGTGATTTGAAAAACACTACCATGGTTTGGTTTCCATAACAGAAAACTTCAGCCCAACACACAGAAAAACAGTCTTCCATGGCGGACGCCTTGAGCCCTGCTGAACTCAGCACTTGTCTTCCCAGGAAACCGTGTCCGTGAGGCCACCAGGGGTAGCCTGGGAGGAGCAGTGGAATTTCTGGGCGACTGTTGAAGAGCAAATCACACACTGGCAACTGTGCCTATGCTTTCATTCCAGGAGCAGAAGAAACTCCGGTCCAGGATCCAGGCAATATTTGTCTTACAAATATGCTAAATAATGACCTCTTTTTTTGTGTGTGTGACAGAGTTTCACTCTTGTCTCCCAGGCTGGAGTGCAATGGCACAATCTCGGCTCACCACAACCTCCACCTCCTGGGTTCAAGCGATTCTCCTGCCTCAGCCTCCCGAGTAGCTGGGATTACAGGCATCTGCCACCACGCCCAGATAATGTTTTTATATTTTTAGTAGAGATGGGATTTTGCCATGTTGGCCAGGCTTGTCTCCAACTCCTGCTCTCAGGTGATCCACCCGCCTCAGCCGCCCAAAGTGCTGAGGACATGTAATGACCTCTTATTGGGTGGTCCTTGACTAGCAGCCATCTGTCATCCTGACCCAGTGGTAAGCACCGAGAAAACTGAGGTTGTCTGTGTCACCGCCGCATCCCCAGCCTGGTTGCTGTTTGGCACAGGGAGGCTGCTCAGAAAATACATGAGGAAAGAGAAAGAAGAAAAGGGAGGGGATGGTGCTTGCCATGTGGAACTCTGGGAGTGCCATGTTACAGCTTAAACTGCTACATCAACTTTTACAAATATTAGATATTGAACTACCTAAAATGTTTATTGCTTTCTTTAGGTTCATAGTGGGTTTAGGGGATGAGCAACTCAGATAACTCAGGTCTCTCTCTATAAAAAGTTGATCTATAGGCTGGGCACAGTGACTCATGCCTGTAATCCCAGCACTTTGGGAGGCTGAGGCAGGTGGATCACAAGATCAAGAGATCAAGACCATCCTCTCCAAGATGGTGAAACCCCATCTCTACTAAAAATACAAAAATTAGCTGGGTGTGGTGGTGCACGCCTGTAGCCCCAGCTACTTAGGAGGCTGAGGCAAGAGAATCTCTTCAACCTGGGAGGCAGAGGTTGCAGTGAGCCGAGATCGCACCACTGCACTCCAGCCGGGGTGACAGAGCAAGACTCTGTCTCAAAAAAGAGGAGTTCATCTACAGGGTGGAGATGAAGACATTTCCCCTTCCTCAATATATTTCCTTGCAACAACCATCATCACCCAAGATCATTCCTTTTCCCCTTCCTCAATATATTTCCTTGCAACAACCATCATCACCCAAGATCATTCCTTCTGAGATCAGAGGGATGAAAGAAGGAAGGAAAAGGAAAAGCAAAATGAAATTCCTCAAGCATCTCTGTCACCTGCTCTGTGCCCAGCCCTGTGCTAAGCCCAGGTTATCCAGGGAATGGCAAGTGGAGCATTTCAGGTACCAGATAATAATTAAACACAGCAGCCACGGGTCCCCATACCAGAGCTCCAACTGCAGTGTAAGCAGGAAAAGATTCCAGGCCATGCACATGATTCACAAATGACCCTTGGACATGGGCAGGGACAGGCAGCTGGCCTCTAGAGATGGGTGACCTGCCTTCCAGCCCTGGCTCTGTTGCTTTCTTGTTTGGGCAAGTTCCCTCTCTGCTCAGAGCCTCGGTTTTCTTGGCTGTAAAATGGGTCTACCAGGTGTTGGCAGGGCTGTGTGAGCCTTGAGTGACATGAGCTGTTTAAAGACCTCAGCCCCAAGTACAGCTCTCAGGGATGGGGTGATTCATTTCATCTGGGGGAAACTGGGAAGGTTTTTCAGGTGGGATTGACATGAGTCCCTAGAATCAGGGCGGGACTGAACAGGCAAGGCGCAGGGCAGGGGAGAGTGGCCGCACACCCACAGTGAAGGATCTCTGTGCACAGGTAAGGCTGGTTTGTCGGTGGTGTTAGTAGCAGAGGTGACTACTCCCTTTGAAAAGTGATTTAATTTTAAATGAGGGCTGACCACAGACTTAGCCACTTCATGCTCTATTACCACCTGCCTCGGTTTATTCAAACTTCAACCAAGCTTTGAGTTCAATAAAGGTCACCAGGAAATAACTGCCTCGCACTTTACTGGAAACCCATAAAAAAATTCATGCACCATTAAGGATCGGTGAGAGGAAGTCACACTCAGGCCTTCACTGAACTGCAACTACTGGCCCAAGATTGCCCTCTGAGCAGGGAATCAAAGGGTAGATAGATGCAGGAGATTTGGGGGTCTCCATTGTTAATTTGGAGCAGGATGGAGGGAAGAGCACAGATGGACAGGTGACAGACAGAGGGCTACGGCTCAGACCCCCCGCCATCTTTGCCTGATGCTTAGGATGAATGAAATATACTAAAAGGAGCACAGATATCACCATCTGGAAGCTTTTACCATCAACTTTTCTGCTCCACGATGGAAAGAAATTTGACCACAGCTGTCGAGAGACATTTTAACGTTCATGTCCTTTAATCCAGTCCTCTTCTCTATTTTAAGACTTCTTCCTAAGAAGTCATTTGCAGGTTGGGTGTGGTAACTCACACCTATAATCCCAGCACTTTGGGAGGCCGAGGTGGAAGATCACTTGAGCCCAAGAGTTTGAGACCCATCTTGGGCAACTTGGGAAAACCCCATCTTTACACAAATGCCAAAAAAAAAAAAATTGGATCGAGGCTGCAGTGAGCTGTGATTGTGCCACTGCTCTCCAGCCTGAGTGATAGGGGGAGACCCTATCTCAAACAAACAAGTCACTAGCGGTTCTAGCAAATAGTTTAGATATCAAGAACCTTCAGAGGAGAGTTATTTATTAGTAACAACTGGAAGAAATTAAATGTCCAACAATAGAATGGACAACAATAGAATTTGTCCAACAAAATTCAGCATGCAGATACCTAGTATTTCTAGTTCAGGAGGTTCTCTAATAATGGTATGGTGAAATACTGGTGATAAAAATACTCAGTAGGGGCAAATATACATAATTATATATTTAAAATATGCCTCCAAATTTGTGGGGGGCTTTCTTTTTCTTTTTCTTTCTTTTTTTTTTTTTTTGAGGCAGAGTCTTACTCTGTCACCCAGGCTGGAGTGCAGTGGCATGATCCTAACTCACTGCAACCTCCGCCTCCCAGGCTCAAGCGATCCTCCCACCTCAGCCTCCCGAGTAGCCGGAACTACAGGCATGCACCACTACGCTCAGCTAATTTGTGTATTTTCTTACAGAGACAGGGTTTCACCATGTTGCCCAGACTGGTCTCAAACTCCTGTGTTCAACTGATCTGCCAACCTCAGCCTCCCAAAGTGCCCAGATTACAGATGTCAGCCACTGAGCTTAGCCCAAATTTGTGTTTTCAACAAGTGTGCAAGGAGCTTATTTCATTCAGCCTTGTGTTGTGATTATTGATTGCCTGTGTCCCCCTGCCCCCCAGCTACAAGCTGTTAAAGGACCGCAAGAGTAACTTGTCACTGTATTAAAAGAAAGAATGGAGTGATTGGGGGCAAAGTGGATTATCAGAGAATCTGAGTTGTTTATTTAAAAACAATAGTAATAGCATACGTTAGTGAGTATTTAGTACATACCAAGTTCTGAACTAAGTTCTTACAACTCTGTTATGTGAAGAAGTTACATAACTCTGTTATGTAGTTAATTAGGGCAGTCTTCCTGAAATGTGGTCCCTGGAACCAGCAGCATCAGCATCATCTAGGAGTTTGCTGGAAATGCAACTTCTAAGGTTCCACACCAGACTTACCAAATCAGAAACCCTGGAAGGCAGGAGCCAGCAATCTATGCTTGACCCAGCTCTCCAGGTGCTCCTGATGCAAACTCAAGTTTGAGAAGCCCTGGACTAGGGGTGACAGGGCAGCTCAGGGTTATTAAGGGCAGTCTTGAACTTGAGGATTAAAAGTTCTGTCCTAGCCCAATCAACGTAAGACCACATGTAGCCTGACAAAATCAGATTTATTAGCCCATTGCAAAGCTGGCCAGGTTTATACTTTCTCAATCCAAGCTAATTTTTTTTTTACTTTCTCAGCTAGAAAGTATTAAATGAGTTAACATTCATTAATTGATTAGAACAGCATGTGGCAAATAATAACATAATTATATTACATAAATATGAACTGATATAAGTAAACTATAATACATAATATAATCTTATAATTGGTACAAATATTAACTAATTAAAGTAATAAAGATTATGATTACATAAAAAGAAGAAGCTGGGCGGTGGCTCATGCCTGTAATCCCAGCACTTTGGGAGGCCGAGAAAGGCAGATCACTTGAGGTCACTAGTTTGAGACCAGCCTGCCAACATGGCAAAACCCCGTCTCTACTAAAAACACAAAAATTAGCTGGGTATGGTGTCGCACACCTGTAATCCCAGCTACTCAGGAGGCTGAGGCAGGTGAATCACTTGAACCCAGGAGACAGAGGTTTCAGTGAGCCAAGATGGGGCCATTGCACTCCAGCCCTGGCAACGGAATAAGACTTCATCTCAAAAAAAAAAACAGAAAAGAAAAGAAAAAAAGAAGAAGAACACGCACCAGAGGAACCAAAGGATAGGACAGTGCTATTATGGAATTTTGGAGCAGGATGGAATTCAGGTAAAATGTAAATGAAACAATGTTTTTGTTTGTTTGTATTTGAGACAAGAGTCTCACTCTATTGCCTGGCTGGACTGCAGTGGTGCGATCTCGGCTCACTGCAATCTCCCCATCTTGGGTTCAAGCGATTCTCCTGCCTCATCCTCCCAAGTAGCTGGGACTACAGGCGCATGCCATCATGCCCAGCTAATTTTTGTATTTTTAGTAGAAACAGGGTTTCACCACGTTGGCCAGGATGGTCTCAATTTCTTGACCTCGTGATTCACCCACCTCGGCCTCCCAAAGTGCTGGGATTACAGGCATGAGCCACCACGCCCTGCCAAAACAATGTTTTGATTGACTCAAAGCAAAGCAGAACTGTGTGTAAAAAAATTAACATCACGTCTGGACCACAAATTGGACCCAGAGCTCTATTTCCTTGGAAACTACAAAGTTAAGCTAGATTCGGAATGTTCGATCTAGAAATTGTTATCTGAAGCTCTGCACCTGGGCTGGAAATCAGGGCTTCCTCTCTGTCAACGTGACTGAGACCCTCAGAGCAAGAGCGTGAGGTTTCATTCATGCATTTCACCCCTCTCCAAAATTCCTACCGACAACGTTTCAAACAGCAAAGTTTCTGGTAGTCTGATTTTAGAGAACAAGGCTTCTTCTCATTGAGTAAAAAAGCAGTCATCGCTCAAAGATGCAAGTTGCTATGACCTCATACAGCTGCAGCATGTCCTTGGGAGAAATACATTTCCTGGTAACTTTGCAGCCAGCTTTATCGACGTCTGTCATTCCAGACTGACCAATAACTGGTCAGGTTTATACTTTCTCAATCCAAGTTAATTTTTTTTTACTTTCCCAGCTAGAAGGTGTTAAATGAGTTAACATTCATAAATTGGTTATAACAGTATATGGCAAATAATTAACATAAATTACAATTTATATTATATAAATATGAATTGATGTAAGTATAATATATAATATAATGTTATAGTTAGTACAAATATTAATTAACTAATTAAAGTAACAAGGATTATGGTTACATAAAAAGGAGAGCCCAGGCGGTGGCTCACTTCTGAAATCCCAGCACTTTGGGAGGCCCAGGCGGGCAGATCACTTGAGGTCAGGAGTTCAAGACCATCCTGGCCAACATGGTGAAACCCTGTCTTTACTAAAAATACAAAAGTTAGCTGGGTGTGGTGGCACACGCCTGTAATCCTAACTACTCAGAAGGCTGAGGCAGGAAAATCACTTGAACCCAGGAGGTGGAGGTTTCAGTGAGCCAAGATGGGGCCATTGCACTCCAGCCTGGGCAACAGAGACTCTGTCTCAAAAAAGAAGAAAAAGGAGAAATGTTGTGTTGTGTTTTGTTTTGTTTTAACTTCAGTCAAGATAATGGAATAAGAAAGTGTCTCAGGCCTCTGATTGCAGTAATAGAAAGATTAGATTAAGAAATATTCTGGGTTCTAGGTCAGGCACTGTGACTCACACCTGTAATCCCAGCATGTTGAGAGGCCAAGGTGAGCAGATCGCTTGAACTCAGGAGTTTGACCAGACTAGTTAATACGGTGAAACCCTGTCTCTACAAAAAAATGCAAAAATCAGCAAGTCTACTCTGGAGGCTGAGGTGAGAGGATCACGGTATCCTGGAGAAGTTGAAGCTGCAGGAAACAGTAACAAAGCCACTGTGCTCCAGCCCAGGCAACAAAGTGAGACCCTGTCCAAAAAAAAAAAAAAAAAAAATCAATAAAACTAAAAGTTCATTCTTTGTAAATATTAATAAAATTGTCAAACTTTTAGCTAAACTGATCCAAAAAAAATAAGTGGTGGAAGAAGTCATAAATTACCAATATCAGCAAGAAAGTAGTGACATCACTACAAATCCTATAGACATTAAAAGAATGATTTCCACTTACAACCAAAATGAAACAACAGGAGCCAGATTTACTCTCCACTTAAAACAACTGAAGTTGGCCGGGCGCGGTGGCTCACGCCTGTAATCCCAGCACTTTGGGAGGCCGAGGCGGGCGGATCACGAGGTCAAGAGATCGAGACCATCCTGGTCAACATGGTGAAACCCCGTCTCAACTAAAAATACAAAAAAATTAGCTGAGCATGGTGGCACGTGCCTATAGTCCCAGCTACTCAGGAGGCTGAGGCAGGAGAATTGCTTGAACCCTGGCAGCGGAGGTTGCAGTGAGCCGAGGTCGCGCCACTGCACTCCAGCCTGGCGCCTAGTGACGGAGTGAGACTCCGTCTCAAAAAAAAAAAAAACAACTGAAGTTGCAGACAAAAATATATGAAACAAATTTTTCAAGACATTGCATAGTAGGCAACAAAGACCCCTGATCCCTGAAAGATAGGGAACAGACTGGGTGCGGTGGCTTACACCTGTAATCCCAGCACTTCGGGAGGCCAAGGCAGGAAGATCGCCTGAAGTCAGGAGTTCAAGACCAGCCTGTCCAACATGGTGAAACCCCGTCTCTTCAAAAATACAAAACTTAGCTGTGCTGCCTGTAATCCCAGCTACTTGGGAGGCTGAGGAGGAAGAATCACTTCAACCCGGGAGGTGGGGGTTGCAGTGAGCCGAGATGGAACCATTGTACTGTAGCGTGAGCAACAGAGTGAGACTCGGTCTCCAAAAAAAAAAAAAAAGATAGGGAACAAATGAAGTGAGCCCTGCAATTACTGCAGCTCATTGCCTTGAATGAGTTTCCTGGCTGCAGCACAGGGAGGGGAGACCCAGGTGAAGCCCAGCAGACTCCCTGAGTTGAGAATATAGAGCTGAAAGTCTGGGAAGACCAAGTTGACCAGAGTTACAGGACAGAGTACTGAAGAGAGCTGCCCAGAGAAAGAACCCCAGAGTTCTGCAGAGGGTCCCCATCAAATATGCATTAGAGAGGTAACTGGTATATGAGTGTTGGAAAACTACCTAAGACCATGGAAAGAACCATCATAATGAACTAGAGGAAACAGTGACTAGAGATCACACAGGCTGGGAATAGCGCCAGACCAAAAAGCCTCAGAATTTATCAGACATTGTGTAAAGTATTCAGAAGGGTTTTGACTTGGCAGTAATGCTGCTCTGATATTATTTACAAACCTTATGGGTAGGACCCAAAAGGATGAAACTGCTTCCATGTAGCTTAACTGTCCCAGAAAAAAACAAGCTCAATAATACTTATAGGAATATAAAGCACTTAGCATCCAAAGAGGTAAAATTTACAAGTCAAAAATTATTAGGCATGGGGCACTTCTTGTCAGGACCTCTTGAGGCTGTGTCACACACACACAAAAAAAACCACATGCATATATATATATAACTTTTTTTTTGAGACCTAGTTTCACTCTGTCGACCAAGCTGGAGTGTAGTGACACACAGTCTTGGCTCACTCTAACTTCCACCTCCTGGGTTCAAGTGATTCTCCTGTCTCAGTCTCTCGAATAACTGGGATTACAGGTGCCCGCCACCACACCCAGCTAATTTTTTGTATTTTTAGTAGAGACGGGGTTTCACCATGTTGCCCAGGCTGGTCTCAACCTCCTGGCCTCAGGTCATCCGCTCACCTCAGCCTCCCAAAGTGCTGGGATTACAGAGGTGAGCCTAAAAATAAATTTTAAAAATTACTCGATATGCATAATGAAAGAAAATACCACCCATGATGAACAGAAAAATCATTTAATTGAAATGGACCCAGAATTGGCATAGATGTTAGAATTAGCAGATGATAACATGAAAACTTATAGCTGTATTCCATGTTTAAAAACTAGAGGAAAGGTTGAACATGTTAAGAGGGGAATTTTATGAGATGAAAACTATAATGGAATATACAATGGGACACAGGAAATTTTGGGGTGGTGAATTTGCTATTATTGTGATGTGGTCATAGCATCACGTTTATAGGTCAAAACATATAAAATTGTACCCTTTGAATATGCGTAGTTTATTGTCTGCTAATTATGCCTCCATAAAGCTATTACAAAATAAAGGTAAATAAAGAAGGACAAGGGAGTATTATAAACAACTTCATACCAACAAATCTGAAAATATAAAGGAAATGGCAAACACAGAAAGATTTTACAAATTATCAAAAACTGACTCAGGAAGACATAGAAGATCTAAATATACCTGTATCAGGTAAACAAACTGAATTAGCAATTAAAAACTTTCCCACAAAGAAAAGGTCAGGCCCAGATGGTTTCACTGGTGAATCCTATCAAATATTTAAGGAAGAAATGCTACCGATTCTACGGAAACTCAGAAAATACAGGGGGAAGAAGCACTTCCAAATTCGTTTTCTGAGGCTAGTAGTACCCTGATACCAAAGCCAGAGAAATCACAAGAAAGAAAACTATACCTCAGTATTCCTCACGAGCATAGATATAAAAATCTTTAACAAAGAGCAAATCAAACCCGGCAATATTTACGGAGGATAATACATCATGGCCAAGTAAGATTCTTGCTAGTAATGCAAAGTTGGTGTAACATGTGGAAATCAATTCCTGTTCTACACCATGTGATCATATAAAGGAGAAAAATTATAAAGCCATCTCAACAGATGCTGGAAAAACATTCAACAAAATCCAATGCCCATTCATCATAAAAACTTTCAGCAAACTGAGAAGAGAAGGGAACTTCCTCAACCTGAACATCTATGAACTGGATGCAGTGGCTTCACGCCTGTAATCCCAGAATTTTGGGAGGCCAAGGCGGGCAGATCACTTGAGGTCAGGAGTTTGAGACCAGCCTCACCATCATGGAGAAACCTCGTATCTACTAAAAATACAAAAAAAAAAAAAAAAAAAAAAATTAGCCAGGCGTGATGGCGGGCACCTGTAATCCCAGCTACTCAGGAGGCTGAGGCAGGATAATTGCTTGAACCCGGGAGATGGAGGTTGCAGTGAGCTGAGATCATGCCACTGCACTACAGCCTGGGTGACAGAGCCAGACTATCTATCTCAAAAGAAAAAGAAAAAAAAAAGAGCATCTGTGAAAAACCTACAGCTAACCTCATATTTAATGGTGAAGACTAAATGCTTCCTACCTAAAATCGGAAACAAGATAAGGATGTCTGCTCTCACCGTGCCTATTCCTCACTGTGCCATTATACACCCATTCAAATGGCTGAGATAAACAAAGCAAAACACCTGACTCTACCCAGTAAAGCAGGAAAAAAAATAGGGGACAAGGGAATTGCTGCGGAGGAAGAAGTGCGAGAACACAGAGGGATGCTCTGACCCATATTCACGTCTGGTTTGACGTCTGAGATTGGCGGAGAAGATGAGCTTCCTTGGCGATGGAGCCCGGTCCAACAGGGCAGAGGGGCATGTGACCCAGTCATTGCAAATCACTGTGACAGGCTCCACAAGGGTTCCCAGGTCTGTGGGCGCACTGAGGAGGGGGCCATCAACCCCTTCCGGGAGAACGGGAGAGGGGAAGCTTCCCAAGAAACGAGGTGTGGGGCAGGGGTGGTGGCGGGGTGGCGAGCCTCCTGGAAGCTCAGACGGTGGGGAACTGGGGCTGTTGGCTTCACTTCCTGCTATTCCTTCCCTCCTCTTCCCACCCACTAGGGTGCCAGGTGGCTGTCATTTCTTTTTTAATTAAAGTGAACCCAATTCGATCTTGCCTAGACAGTTTCCTGATACCTCTTGGAATAGAGTCTTCCTGGAGTGTTGCAAAAGCTGGGTTGGGCATCTGTATTCTAAACTCTGAGGGCAGCTATGGGGACCACCCTCCTGGATGCGGGTTTGGTCTCAGTGGGGTTGGGGGCAGAGCTAGGTGGCAAGGACAGTGTTCCAGGTGCATAGAGGCACCTGTGCACACTGGTGCTGTCTTCATAGAAGAAAAAGAAAACAAAGCCGGGCGCGGTGGCTCATGCCTGTAATCCCAGCACTTTGGGAGGCCGAGGCGGGTGGATCACGAGG
>PVKV010031286.1:0-21218 GCA_004027835.1 Alouatta palliata | reverse complement strand
ATAATCTATTTATCTACCTACCTACCTATATATCTGTCTTTTTTGCACAGCTCAGTCATTCAACAATATCTAATGGCATCAAGTACGATACCCAGCCCCTTTCAACACTAACCATTCTTACCATTCTTAATTACACATAATGATATTAAAAATAGAACAGTTGTTATATGGAACTTTAAACTTTGTGGTAAAAGTATCTCCATCAGAATTCAGAAAGTCCAAAATTATTTAGTCCTTTGGAATTCCAAATCAAATGGAAAAATGAAATGAGCAAAATGCATATCATGTGAAGGAGTCGTATTCATAAATCATCAGAGAGTGTCATGCATAAGGGAACAGATGTGAAGTAAATAATCCCTTAGTTAAAAAAAAGATTGTTCAATGCAAAAAGATTATTAAGATACTGCAAAACTCAAAAATTAGTTGTGTTGGGATGAATAAGATGAAATGAACCCAGGGTTTTATGCTTACAAAAAATATTTATTAGACTATGCCCAGAATTATTACAGAATATATGATGAAAGCTTCATGTCAACAATGTTTCAGGAATGAGAAGGTCAAGCTTTGCTAAAACTCTGGTTCAGATACATAAGTTTCCACTGATTCAGTGTGCAGCCTATATTGCAGTATCTTCTTAAGTGTCCTCTCCAAAATTTTGCTGATTTTAACGGTATCTTAAAAATTCATAAACACTATAAAAAGATGAGAAGTGAACAATAGAAAATATCATTTTTAGAAGAATCCAGATGACCAGTATCTCCTATAGAAAATGGGGTGGAAGTAGCCACAGCCACAACCACCATCACCACCAAGGCCATAGGTGGTGCCATAGCCATAGTCACTGAAACCACCAAGGCCATAGCCAAGGCCACTGTAATAGCTGCCATAGTAGCAGCTCATTTTGTCAAGGTTTGAAGATTTGGTTTGATGTTGAAGGTGAGCTTCCTAAGAATGAATATTACCATCTACAACCAGACTTTTATACTCCCTCAGTGTGGATGTGGCAAACCACAACACAGGAGTGTCATTCTCTTTCAAAATTCATCTACAGTGAAAAACAGTACTATTAAATCACACCTTTAGTATCATAAGTCAGACCTGTCTTATGAGTGGTTCCAAAAATGAATAATGACATTTTTTTCTTTTAAATTTAGCGTTATTTTCTTCATTACCAAACTGTTATATGGAATGATTCTTTTCATGTTTCCAAGGTTATATTTCCACATATTTCTATATCTATGATTAAGGACTCAGGTTGCCTTACTTCAGATAGCCTGAGATTTTTACCATTGTCTATGTCAACTCTATTTTGTATCAGTGTTTTCCCTAAAGACAGTGTGTTATTCCTACTTACGAGTAAATAAACTAGTGTAAAATTGCTAAATAATCCTAAGTGGCTACAATTAATTGGAGACCATGGGAATGCGTATTTTTAAGAAAAGACATATGGAGAAATACGTGACTTTTCTTCCTTGTTTGCATGTTAGTGTGATAACCTTCTAAGTATCTTTACAGTTGTAAAGATAATATTCAATTCTTGTCATAAAATAATCCAAGTCAACACTTTCAAGTTTCTTCCCACTACAGCTTACATTAGACAAACAATTCTGCTTGGATATGGCCTCTCAGTTTGTTCCCTGAGTTTTGCCTTTCACTCTAAGTTTTTTCTCAGACTTTCTTTCTCACTCTTAAAGAATTTCTTCTTCTCCTTAGAGTCTCCTACAACCAGTCTAGTCCACACATATTTAACATAATACTCTTTTAAACAGACACTGCCTCTTGCAGAATTAGTCTTTTTTCCATAATACTCTTTTAAACAGACACTGCCTCTTGCAGAATTAGTCTTTTTTCCTTTACTTTTAAACTAATTACTTGCATTGGCTTTAAAATACTTTGAGGAAATAGACTTTATATCTCTGAAGCCCAATGTGATACTTTGTAGAAGTAAAATATATATTTGTTGAATTTTTAACTTCTTTCTGAAATATCAATTTAAATTTTATAAGTTGTTTGTTTTTTAAGGAAAGATTTATACAAAGGAATGCTCTACCTCTAAACTTGCTAAAATAAATAATCAAATTAATTAAAACTAACACAGTCGATACAAATTTCCATATTGGTATTTTATTATGTATAAAGGGCTACAATAGAGCTTTGTGTAGGAAGTTGATAGATAATAAATATATAAATCATTTCTCCACAGATTTTAAATTTTACCACTTAATTGTACACAAAAATATATGTATGTTTCTTCACATTGTATGTGTGTGCATGCAATATTTGGTGCATATGACTGAATATATATGTGTGTTAATTTCATATAAATGACAACAGATAGCATACAGAAGAGTAAAATGATGGATAGTAACAATGATTTCAAGAGGAATTAACTATTATAGTAGCCACAGTGGCTTGCAAATGAATTTTGAAGAAGGTATAAAATGAGTTGCATCTAGAAGGAGGCATACGAATTTTATAAAGTCAAGAGAAGCAGCTATAGCAAGGAACAAGGGTTCTAGTTTATGATCAGTGACAAAGCTAAGGAAAGTGTGTCCTCAATAAGCAAAACATTGTAATTGGGGCACAGAGTTTTAATAAACAAAATGATGGTTGAGAAGTACATTGGCTCAAGACCAAGGTGGGCCATGTATTATATTTTATGTTTGTGTGTAGAATAGTAACATCATATCAGTAATGTTTTGAGAATGAGTATTTTCTATGCAGTGTGGTTTGTAGGGCAAATTGTTTAGAGCAAGAGGACCTTTTGGAAGGCCTTTCTAATGTCCTGTTATGAAGTAATTTTTTAACCACCCAAAAAGGATGAGCATGAAAGATGTTAAAACCAATAATATTTGTGCAGATTTTTGGAGACAAATGTAAACCTTACAAGCTATATGTATGGTTTTTCTCTGTTTATATATAATGTGTTATATCCCTTTAGGTTAAGTTCATTTTTTTTAAATGGAAAATAAACAGGCTATAAGTGTTCTCATTAATTTTTGCATACATTTAACAAATTATGATGAAGTCCATTTCTTTGGATTTCTAATCAGTCAACAATCAGATGGAAGAAAAGTATATGAACTACACATATCTGGACTCAGAGTCTGAATTAGGACTTCTTTGGCAAGTGCCAGAATTACTGCAGCAGCATTTTTTCTGGCTTTCAATTATTTTCTTTTAAACACATTTTTGTGCTACTACTGTCTTTAAAATTTAAAATTTTATTTATTTAATTTATTTATTTATTTAATATAAAATAAAAATATTGTTAGTGTACTTGTTACTTAAGGATGTCTATATAGCCGGGCATAGTGGCTCATGCCTTTAATCCCAGCACTTTGGGAGGCCAAGGCAGGTGAATCGCTTGAGGTCAGGAATTAGAGACCAGCCTGGTCAACATGATGAATTGCCATCTCTACTAAAAATACCAAAATTATCTGGGTGCAGTGGTGCACGCCTGTAGTCCACGCTTCTTTGGAAGCTGAGGCAGGAGAATCACTTGAACCTGGGAGGTGGAGGTTGCAGTGAGCTGAGATCACATCACTGCACTCCAGCCTGAACAACAGAGCAGGACTCCAACTCAAAAGAAGAAAAAAAAATGAAGCTGTATCCAGAATAATAATTTGAAACTCATCCCCAAATTCAAATTTCTTCTTCCTAAAGATAAAATTTACTTCTTCTTTCTTATAACAATGTGCATTCTGCCCCCTTCTTTGATTATGCTTTTCTTTAATTTGTTTAAATTCTTTACAGTTTTGCAAGGTGCACATGAAGTATAGTTCTATTTGATACATCGCTGTGTATTCTATAAATCCTGTAGCAATTGTCACAAAATAACATGTCTAGCTGTTCCCTAAAATTCTGCTATGAAAAACTTTGTAAATACAGGAAAGTAGGCATTGTCCTATAAAGAACTTCCATAAACTAGTCAGTCATTGGCATTTTATTATTGTAGCAGAGAAAACACTACTCAGCTGGAGTGATGAAATTCTAGGTCAGAAAAGTAGGTCCACACTGAAACAAAGGTGCCTTTTGCATAGTGAGATCTTCATTAAGAAAAGCCCTCAGAAAATATCACTGGTGATACTGAAGGGCATTAAACACTCTATTAGGGAAAGAATCCTAAAATTTTGAGTTCTAATATGATGCTCAATTTTTTTTCAGTAAAATCCAGAGGACCAGTAACTTCTATGGAAAGAGCAACATGATTTCAGATTCCCATAAGCAAAGTTTATTAGAAAATACATCCAGAAATATCATCAAAGGGATAAGGAAGAAAGCTTCATGTTAATAACAGTGAGAATGAGGATACCTCGATTAGACTGGTACTAAGATTCTGGCTAAGGGAAAAAAATACCTGCAGATTTGGAGAACTAATCTGCACTATGATGTCTTCAGGGGCTCATGAATAACTCTGAAAGATGTCACTAATAATAGTGAAGAAAACAAAAGAATGACAATGAAAATAACATAAAATATCTTAATTTATTTGCAATGCACTATATTTTCAAAAAGAGTATGTATGACCAATATCCTTCACAGAAAGAGGGATGGGAATGGTCACATCCATAACCACCATCAAAGCCATAGCTGGACCCATAGCCATATCTGAGAGCACCAAACTGACCAAGGCCATAGCCAAGTTCACCGCAGTCCTTGCTGTAGTAGTAGCTCATTATGTTAGGGATTGAGGATTGGTTTGATATTGAAGGTGAATTTCCTAAAAATAAATATTACCACTCAACCTAGACTTTTATATTCTCTCAGTGGGGGTGGGGTACTCCATAGATATTTCTCATCTTTGTTTCTTTAACAAATGGGCGAAACAGCCCAAATATATTCTTGTTTTGTGATTTGAGAAGTTTTAATGCTACTCACGTATAATTACATTTATTTATTTGCTTCGTCTGGACTTCTTAATGTCAACTCTTATAATAAAATGTAATGAATATCAATCTTCAAAGCTTATGACTGAGCTTAACATAGCCTAACTGGATTACCTGATGCAATCTGACCTCTTCTTGTATTGTATCTAATTTTGTTAGTCCTTGGTTTTCGTTCTCTTCTTTTACCAAAAACCACAGCTCTCCTAACCTAGAAATTACATTTTCCTACTTACTTATTAGAGTGAGTTTGAAGGTGTTAGACCACATTAGTTGAGAGCTCAGTATAGGCAGTGAAGCCAGTTGTTATTTCAAAGTCCTATTTCTAACCCACTTGAGTGAAATTTTCAATCTCTTAAAATACCTATTTTCCTATGTGTGCAAAGACAATAATTTACATCTCTGTTTTTGACATTTGCTGCAAAGCTCCCTAAGCATAGAGCAGCAACCCTTCATAACTTACCTCTTTCTAAGCTCACAAATGTAGTTATATAAAAGAAAAATATACTGTGAAAGCTCACCTTCTTATATAGCTTTGAGGGTCCTTAAATGTGTACAAATTGAATGAAGAAATCTAAATGAAGGGACAATGTCCTTTACATTTTGGGGGAAAACTGTACTTAATTCTAAAGTATTTGAAATACAATAAATGAGTATCACTCTAAGAAGGAAAGACTTTAAATCTTTCATAAGTAAGCATTAATAAGAAATGTAATTCAAAGGGAAAATATATTGTTAATTGCAAAAATATTGGCAAAACTTAAATGAAAAATGTCCATTGAGATGAATAAATAAAATTTAAATTGTTTGCTATGTCAATAAAGTAATTTTATTGGAAACTTATACAGATACATATATTTTGGGCTCTGGGGTACCTGTGCACATCCTGCATCCTGCCCGATTGTTGCATAGGTACATACATGCCATGGTGGTTTGCTGTCTCCATCCCCCCATCCCCGATGCTTACATCAGGCATTTCTCCCGGTGTTATCCCACCCCATCCTTCCCACTTCCCCGCTGTCTCTTCCCTCCCCTTCCCTCTACCCCCCAACCTAGCCCAGTGAGTGTTGTTCTCTTCCCTGTGCCCAAGTGTTCTCATTGTTCATTACCCGCCTATGAATGAAAATATGTTGTGTTTGGTTTTCTGTTCTTGTGTCAGTTTGCTTAGAATGATGGTTTCTAGATTCATTCGTGTCTCTACAAAGGACCCAAACTCATCGTTTTTTATGGCTGCCTAGTATTCCATGGTGTATATGTGCCATATTTTCTTTGTCCAGTTTATCATAGATGGGCATTTGGGTTGGTTCCAGGTCTTTGCTATCATAAACAGTGCTGCAACGAACATCCATGTGCATGTGTCTTTATAATAGAACAATTTATAATCCTTCGTGTATGTACACAGTAATGGCATTGCTAGGTCAAATGGAATTTCTATTGATATACAGATATTTTTTTCCGTGGAATAAGGAAGTTATCACAATGTTAATAATGTAGCAATGATGAAAAATTTTTTAACTAGACGAATGAAATTCTAAATCAGAGAAATAGACCCTCTTATTTCAAGTTGACCCTTAGTATGCAGTCTGCAGTATGATTGCTTCATTAAGGGTTCATGCTAGGCTATCAGAAAAGGAGTGGTTTAAGAGGCCAAGACTATGCATGGTTTTGATCACACTGAAGGAACAAAAAAACAAGTCAACTAAAATAATGAAGGTGTGAAGGATTACAAGATCAACAAGTATTTGAGTGGAATGTAAGGGACAAATTTCTTCCATAGAAAGGAAGTAGCTGGTGGCCATCAAGTCCACCAGATCCTAGTTCAGACCATGAAACCATCAGGACCCATCATAGCCCCATCTGCTGCAGTTGTTACCACAGAGGCTTACAGGGACAAGAGATTAGTTTTGATGGTCAAGTTGCCTTCTGAGTCCAAAGAACACCAACCACAGAAGTATATCTATAAATCATTCTTGAGAAGATGAGTCAACATTACCAAGATTTGTTGTGAATTTCCAAAGAAAAATGCACAAAACATGTTTTCAGATGCTTTGTTATTTTAAGCTGTGATTAAATTTTGTTACAGTTTATTTCATTTAATATTTTTCATAGCATTCTCAATCTCAGTTTCTTTCAAACTGTGCTGTTGCTGTATCCTTACTATTGGACCTTAAAGAAGTACTTAAACTATTTCTGTATTCTTATCTCTATTAGGTTGATAATTTTCAATGAAATATTGATTAAAGATTTAATTATATAAAATGCACCCTTAATAACTGGAAGCTAAGGAAACACATACACACATGTATCCTCTAGATGTGTACAGCAGCAATGAATTTATTTGATAGCAATTATTCCCAATAGAATCTTCAAAACCATGGCAGGATAATGAGGGCAGAGCCCTTGATAGAGTGACAGAATGAATGAAAAGTCCTTGTAAGTCAGAAACCAAAATAACATTTTACAGTTGACCCTTGAACAACATGATGGTTAGGAGCATTAACCCTGGACAGTAAAAAATCTACCTGAAACTGCTGACACTCTACAAACTTAACTACTCATTTAGCCTACTGTTGACCAGAAGCTGTACTGATAACATAAAGAGTGGATTAACACAATTTTTATGTTATATGTATTATATGCGATATTCTTAAAATAAAATAAGCTAGAGAAGAAGTAAATGTTATATAAATGATTGTAAGGAATAGAAAACATATTTACTATTCATTTAAGTGAAAGTCGATCATAAAGTTCCTCATTTTTGTCTTCACAACGAGTAGACTGGGGAGGAGAAGGAAGAAGAGACGTCCGTAACAGCTACAGGCAAAATTTTTGTATAAGTAGATCCACACAGTTCAAACCCACATTGTTCAAAGTCAGCTGTACATAATAGTTACATTATATGTTAATACCAGAGTTCACAGTTCTGTGCTACTTAGAGCAAGAGAGTAGAAATTGTGGAGGCCTAAGACATGTCAATGTAAATCAGGAAAATAACTAAATTCAAGTTAGTCAAGCCTCACACCTAAAATTAGAGCATTTGTCAAGGGTGTGAAAAAGCTTAACAGTCCTAAAAGCACTTCAAAAAAGTGTCTTAGCTAAATTATTATGAGAATAATTTCCAAAGAATTTCTCCTAAGTAAAACAACCCTAAAGGAAAATAATAGTTTGATATGAAAATATATTGCTTAGATATTGCAAAACTTATATAAAACATGTTCATCTTAATGCATGGACAAGAAATCAAATTTATAATGGAAATAAAATGTTTATTAGAAGTATGAATAGAATTATTACCTTGAAGTGAGATAAGTAGCACCATTTTAATAAGCCTCAATAATGAGAGAAATCAGTCCTTAATATTGAATCTTGTTCCAAGATAAATGGTTTTGCTGGATTTTTGTTTTTTTGTAGATGAAGCTGGGCTCTAAATGAAGTAGTTGAGATTAATAAGTCTAAATATAAAATTACATTGATAACATTAAGGAAATCAGTAAAATAGACTCTACTAATATAAAATATCTGAAGTTTATAAAATATCAGAAAGTTATTTTAGTAGAATAAAAAGGACAGGTATGTTTCATGAAAGAGGTACCGTAGAAGCCACAGCCATATGTACCATTACCATTAATGCATAGTTAGAATTAGAGACAGAGACAGAACCCAGACAACCATAGTAGATTCAAAGAAGCTCATGATGTCACCACCTGTGTGGGTCTTTTAATATTCTCTCATGGAGGGAAGTGATTAATCCATGTCCATAAATTCTTGTTTAATTGGAATAAGGTCTAGGCTTCAATGTTTATAAAAACTCCCCAGAATGGGTGGAAAGGTGGAAATTGTTTTTGCGTGGTGAAGGAGTAGTGAAAAAGTTACTTGGCTAGATTTTAGTTAATGAAAAAGGCAGTACTGGGAGATAAAGTTAGGTAGGGAATAGATTACGCAGGAGCTCCGGGGCCTTGATGATAATTTTTTAATGAAATTTCAGGTGTAATGGAAAGACATTAAAGATTTCCAGTTAAGGAAGGGATCTGATTGACAGCTTGCTGCTGTGTGCTTCATGAATTGTAAGAACTCTGGTATAGAAGCCTAGAGTCTATTATTATAGTAATCCAGGCAAGAAATGGTGGTAGACACTGTAGGGGGCTTGTTGGTGGATAGGACACAGATGGTGGGGATAAGAAAATGATAAATCTAGAATAACACCTTGGTTTCGCACTTAAGAAATTTGTTGAATGTCTTTGACATTATATTTAACAGGAAACTTGGGTATAGGCAGAACATAAAATATCAAGAGTTCCTTTTCTAAATATTGTGTTGACAGAGGTTTTATATCTTCAGGGTATTCAATGTGATGGTTTGGTATATTTAACTTGATATAGCCACACTTTGTATAATGATTACCACAATCAAATTAATAAACACATCCATTTACTCATGCTGTATGCTTGATCCCCAGATCTTATTCATCTCATAACTCAAAGTTTGTTCATGTTAACCAGTACTGCCCCTTTTCTCCATGCTTACCCCATACCCCTTGCAACCACAATTCTTTCTACTCATGGGATCCATTAAACTTTTAAAAAATTCACTTATACTTCATTTTTCTGCACATGGATTATATCACATAGCATAATGTCCTCCAGGTTTATCCATGTTGTCCTATGTGGTAGAATTTCTTTTCTAATGGCTAAATAATATATATATATGCCATAATTTCCTTATTCATCAATCCATCCATGATCACTTAGATTGTGGCCAGATCTCAGCTATTGTGAATAATATTGCAAGGAACATGAGGGCGCAGATATCTCTTTGAGATTCTAATTTCATCTCCCAGAAGTGGAATTACTGGATCATATATATGGTAGTTTAATATTTAAGTTTTTAGGAACTTTCATATTGCTTTCCATAATAACTATAAAAATTTACATTCTTACCAACAGTGTACAAGGCCTCCCTTTTCTTTACACCCTTGCAATGCTAGTTATCTTTGCTCTTTTGGTAATAGTCATCTTAGGTGTGAGGTGGTATCTCACTGTGGTTTTGATTTTCTTTTATCTGATTATTTGTGATATTGAGAACCTCTTAATATACATAATAGCCATTTGTATGTCTTCTTATAGAAACATCTGTTCATGTCCTTTGCCCATTGTTTAGCTGACCATTTTTTTTGCTGCTCAACTCCATGTCAATCACTGAAATGGAATTTCAGCTGAAAACTTGTTTTGTGTACTTTTCTTTTATTGAATATTGTGTGAGTTTCTTATATATTTAGAATATGAGTAATATTTCATTGTGTATACATATCACATTTTCTTTATTTATTCTTTATTAGAAACTTTTAATCTAGTAATTCTATTATACAAGTTTGGTAGCAGAAGTTATGACTATTAGCCACATGGAGCTCTATCTATTTGATTGAGTCTTTCTTATTAAGAAAACAAAAATGAAGAGTTCGTGTCCTTTGTAGGGACATGGATGAATCTGGAAACCATCATTCTTAGCAAACTGACACAAGAACAGAAAATCAAATACTGCATGTTCTCACTCATAGGTGGATGTTGAACAATGAAAACATGTGGACAAAGGGAGGGGAGCATCACACACTGGGGTCTGCTGTAGGGGGGTTAGGGGAAGGAAAGTGGGGTTGGGGAGGGTGGGGAGGAATAACATAGGGAGAAATGCCAGGAATAGTTGATGGGGGGATGGAGGCAGCAAACCACCTTCCTATGTAGGTACCTATGCAACAATACTGCATGATCTGCACATATACCCTAGAACCTAAAGTACAATTTAAAAAAAAGAAAACAAATTTCTGAACATAAATTTATTCTTGGTTTCTTAAATTTCATAAAAAGACTAAATATATTTGGGTGTATTAATACATATGAAAATTATAAGCAAGACATAAATGTGTTTTTTATTAAAAAGAAAAATATTTTGTCTAATTTGGGGATTATTTAAACTTTGATTCAAACTATGTATTAAACAAATAAAATCAAGATACAAAGTAAATTGTAAGTGAGAAATATAAAGTTATAGATTTAAAGATTTTTTTGATTAAAAAGAAAAATAACTTTGTATAAAAACATTTTTTGATACACTTTTGCCTAAAATAAAATGACCGGTTATTTAGGAAACATATAAGACAAAGAAAATCTAAGGATGTCATCAAAGGTCTCAGTAAGTAACGATAAAGTTTCTAAAGGATAAATTTATGAAATGAATTATATGTGTGATCACAATGGCTATAATTAAAAGGGAATTATTTATAAATCTTCCTAAGGATTGAGCTTGATATTTAAAATAAACTAATATAAAACTAAAAAAAACTCACAGTGATCATTAATTGCTAGGTCCTTAATATATATTATCATCTGAGCATGATAATCCTATGAATTAGAACCAGCTCACATAACTATCAAAACCATGTGAGACAGGCACTTAACACAACTTGGAGGACAGAAAATGAAAACTTACAGAGACTAACTTGTCCGAGTTCACATAGTTAGGACATAGTAGAGCCAAAACTCAAATCCAAGTCTCATTGAAGCCAAACCTTTGTGTTTTAGTGTGCATCTATTTTTTCTCAGTTATAATACATAAATATGGACGCCTGAAGACATGGTGTCGTACTATCATAATATGACAAAGTTGTCTTAAATATGCAACTGTTAAATATTTGGACCAATAAGGCACATGGTTATCTTGCAGTCTGCAGTCTACTTTGTCAAGTCCACCTAGGGGACTCACTTACTGGATAATCAAAACAGCCATTAAGGAGAATCCAGAAAACAAACCACAAAATATCTAGAGTCAGACTACAGACCAGTCTACGGAAGCTGCCACATCCAAACCCACAGTCAGAGCAAAGGATTCTGTAGAAGTTTCTGCAGGTCGTGACATTAGACATTAAGGATTTTGTTTGATAAACAGGGCAGAACCTGTTGTAACTACCTGTGTGGTACTTTCATATCCACTGATGGGTGGGTTTAAGAATCCATAAAGATGTGTCAAGCTCTCCTTTCAAATAAAAATAGTACTAGCAAGTCAGTGAAACCATTCCTTTCATAACTGAGAAAAGGTCGTTTTGAACTTGCTGTTAAAAGCATTCTATTAGTTTTCTTTCTGTGTAGCTTACATTCTTCAAAAGAAACCTCGGCTATGATAAGAAATGATGGTTATATCGTCAAAGCAATCTTTTCTACACTTAGAATTTTGTAAATAGCTTTCATAACATCAAGCACTTCTATAAAAAACCTGACATTTTGCCAACCATTAATTATATTGCCTTGCTAAAGTATAAAATCTTGTGTACTATCTACATTATTTTTCTTTTATGTCTAAACAAATAGCATACAATTTATTCAGGAAAATTATATATAAACTGCAAAACTGATACAACTGAAAAACTATGTTCTTCTTTGTAAAAGTGATGACAGTGTTTTAATCTGTTGATTTCCTTCACGGTCATTTAGTGGTTTTTAAAACTTGTTCTCTAAACTCTCTCAAATGATTTCAAATGTAAAATAAATAAATAATAACAAAGCATGTAAATCAACAGAGCTTGAGTAAAGGGAAAACAAATTCCAATTATTTAAAAATCAGTTTTCAAACTACACAATTCATGAATGGCATAAGCATTCATCAGGCATATCCAAGTGTCCTTAATTATGGAAACATTTGCAAAATTGTTTATCTCCTTGTCTTCTAGCTCTTTCAAGTGAACAGTAACATAAAGTAATTAGAAAGTTATTTTCTGAAGTTATGAAGTTCTGCTCTTGTGAACATTTACAAAATCTTTGAGCTTAATACACAAAATGGTAAATCTGTGGAGATAATGACTTTCACCGTAAGACCGACAAAATTGTTGGAAATATTGGCAATAGTGAATACTAATGGCCTTGTACATGGGAAGTGGGAGTTTCTATTATTTAATCAAAAGGCAGGACAAGACATTTCTACAGTGCTTCGTCAACCAATGGAGCATATCCAGTAAGAAATATGTTAAAGCAATACACTTGCTTAGGTGTGTAGAGACAAGGCTATTGTGCTGGAAAGCTTAACATTTTCCTCCACCCCAAATCCAAGATCATTAAACTTTGGTTTTTAATTGCCATAATTTTTTTAAGTTTTATAAAGTGATACAGATGAAAATAAGCATTTTATTAATACATTCTAATCTTTAAAACTATAAAAATCTTGTACATGGCATTCATATGTGACAGATCAACAAAATACCTTGCTCAAAGGCCCAAAACACAGATTTGCCTGATGGTTTCTTACTGAAAAGTCAAAAGATTAATTGAAAAATTCTTTGGAAGTGGGGAAGGTTTAATTTTCACTGGATGTAAATATTTATTTTGTTATTCCTTTGAATAGACATTTGGAGAAAGCTTGAAAAAGGCTTTCAGGATGAGTAGGTTCGTTTAAGAGGTGAGAAGAAAGAAGTATAGGAAAGCACATATATACTTTAAAGAGGCTGAAATCTCTATGGCAATGAACATTTGAGGAAATATCTTAATTTGAATAGTCAATTTAGGCAGATAGTAAAAATCACAAACCAGTTCTCTAAAATCAGTTATAAGCTGCCTTGGGGTAATGTCTCTGCCTTTGTTGATGAGGTTGCTTGGCTGTACACATTTATGAGAAGATATAGATTAAAATTACAAGCTCTCTAATGGACAATTATAAATGACCCTCTAAATGTCAGTTTAAATGCAATCCATTCTAAGTCAAATACATTATCTTCTTCCAAATCTCTTTTAGTTGTAGGAAGACATGCTTAGAATTGTTGAAAGAATTTTAAGACTGAAATCGAAAGTCTTATGCTGAATCCCCATTTCTATTCAATCACTTATAAATTATATAATCTGAACAAAGTAATATTAAACACAAAATATAGATTACTGTTATGGTTTAGTTGTGTCCTCTCTCAAAAAGATTTGTTGAAATCCTAATGCCTAGAACTTGTGAGTATGACCTTAGAAATAGAATCCTTACAAACTTAATCAAATTGAGGGGAGGTCATTAGGATGGACTGTAATTCAGTATGACTGGTGTCCTCATAAAAAGGGATAATTCAAACACAGAGGGAAGAGAGCATAGAGAAATACACGAACACCATGTAATTGCAAAGGCAGAGATTGAAGTTATACACCTGTACACCAAGAAGTACCAAAGACAGCCAGAAAACCACCAGAAGCTATAAAGAGGCAAGGAAGAATTATCCTAAGGGCTTCAGAGGGAGTATGGCCCTTAAAAACATTTTGATCTTAGACTTTAAGCCTGTAGAACTATGAGACAATACATTTATCTTATTTTAAGCCATTCTGTTAATGGAACTTTGTTGGTCCTGGGAAATTAACACAATCACCTATCATGTCTCACGCATCATGATATATATTAGTACTCCTGTATTTGCATACATATGTGGAGGAGAGTATGTTTATTTTAAAACATTTCTTAAAAATAAAATAAAATTATCAGACTTCATCTTGAAAGTATCAGTGAAATTAAGAAACATATTTTATATCACACAGTTAACAGTAAATAGAAAATACAATTTCAATCACTTTTGTGTCCAAACATTTATATTTTCTCCACTATTCTAACTACTTCTTGGAGTAGTTTAAAGACTTAAATTATCTCTTTTTACTTTAGTTCCTATTTTGAAAAGTATTGTAAAAATTAAAATAACTATGAATCTACATAGCACCTTGCAAATTATTTGAAAAATAGTAAGTCAGAAATTTTAATTTCCTACTTTTTTCACTAGTTCTGTTTATTTAACAAATATTTACTGACCTCATATTATGTGCAATGATCTAGAAGACCATTCACTGTAGGTTAAAGGCAGCTCAACCTCAAAAGCACATGTAAAGGGTTTCCCTTTAGTCTTTGGGTTTTCTTTAATTCAATTAATCTTTACCAAACTATGTAAAAATCTTCAGAGAAATAAAAAACAACAAAATATCTCATTTTTAATCCATATTCTATTATGAATTGTGAAAAAGGAGAGAAAATCACACAGTCATGTGTTATGCTATCCTATGTGAACAGTCTAAGACAATTCTTCAAATCAGTGCTCTCCCTTCTTTCTGAACTCTTATTCACTTCAGCTTCCCTTGCCATGTCAGTTCTGCTAATTAGAGGCTTTCTAATTGGCTCTGCAAAGATATGTTAGCTTTCTCAGCATAACTAAAAAAAAATAATTTTTTTTTCTATGAGGGTGATTTTTTTTTGTTACAAGATACATGTAAAAATATTTTAAAAACCAGAGGAGAACATAACATTTAAGGATTATATCTTTTAAAAAATGACTACACCGTTAATAAAAATATAACATGAAGCCCTCTTACAAGGTCATCCCAAAGCGAATAATCTCTAAGTATACATTATTATGAAATAAATTAGAAGTGAACTTTGTCATTCAAAGAAAACAGCTTTCTTAAAAATTGAAAGTGATGGGGAGAATGGAACCAAGATGGAAAACAAACTTCAGGATATTATCCAGGAGAACCTCCCTAACCTAGCAAGATAGGCCAGCATTCAAATTCAGGAAATAAGAGAACACCACCAAGACACTCCTCAGGAAGAACAACCCTAAAACACATAATCATCAAATTCACCAAGATTGAAATGAAGGGCAGCCAGAGAAAAAGGTTAGGTTACCCACAAAGGGAAGCCCATAAGACTCAAAGCGAATCTCTCAGCAGAAATCCTACAAACCAGAAGAGAGTGGGAGCCAATATTCAACATTCTTAAAGAAAAGAATTTTCAGTCCAGAATTTCATATCCAGCCAAACTAAGCTTCATAAGAGAAGGAGAAATAAAATCCTTTACAGATAAGCAAATGCTGAGAGATTTTGTCACCACTAGGCTTGCTTTACAAGAGCTCCTGAAGGAAGCACTAAACATGGAAAGGAAAACCGGTACCAGCCACTGCAAAAACACCAAATTGTAAAGCCCATTGATGCTAGGAAATTGCATCAACTAACAGGCAAGATAACTAGCTAGCATCATAATGACAAGATTAAGTTCACACACAACAATATTAGCCTTAAATGGAAATAGGCTAAATGCCCCAATTAAAAGACACAGACCAGCAAACTGGATAGAGTCAAGACCCATCGGTGTGCTGTATTCAGGAGACACATCTCACATGCAAAGACACACATAGGCTCAAAATAAAGGGAGGGAGGAATACTTACCAAGCAAATGGAAAGAAAAATAAAAAGCAGGAGTTGCAATCCTAGTCTCTGATAAAGCAGGCTTTAAATAAACAAAGATCAAAAAAGACAAAGAAGGGCATTACATAATGGTAAAGCGATCAATGCAACAAGAAGATCTAACTATCCTAAATATATATGCACCCAGTGCAGGAGAACCAGATTCATAAAGCAAGTCCTTAGATACCTGCAAAGAGACTTAGCCTCCCACGTAATAATAGTGGGAGACTTTAACACCCCACTGTCAGTATTAGACAGATCAACAAGACTGAAAATTATGGATATTCAGGACTTGGACTCAGTTCTCAACCAAATTAACCTAATAGACATCTACAGAACTCTCCAACACAAATCAGTACAATATACACTCTTCTCAGAGTCACACTTATTCTGAAATTCACCACATAATTGCAAATAAAACACTTCTCAGCAAATGTAAAAGAAGGGAAATCAGTTTCCCAGACCACAGTGCAATCAAATTAGAACTCAGGATTAAGAAACTCTCTCAAAACCGCATAACTACATGGAAACTGAACAACCTGCTACTGAATGACTACTGGGTAAATAATGAAATAAAAAAGTTCTTTGAAATAAATGACAACAAAGACACAATGTACCAGCATCTCTGGTACGCAGCCAAAGGAGTGTTTAGAGAGAAATTTACAGCCTGCAACCCAATATTTTTAGAAAGTGTGTATATGTTAAATTAAGTATCAGAGAGTATATTTTAAATGCACCACACAAAAAATTAAGTGTGTTATGTAGTAGATTTGTGATTTAACTTGGTGTAATCATTCCACCGTGTAAACATATAACAAAATATAACACTGTACCCTCAAAAACATATACAATCATCTGTCAATTAAAAATAAAACTTTAAAAATAATAAAAAAAATAATTAGCATTAAGCAGATGCCTCCAAAAGGCTATCAAATGACCATAACTATAGGCAAAAAAAAGCAATTAAACAACAACAAAAAATAATAACATATAAACAGAACAGGACCATTTCCTTCATTATTAATCACTTATTTAAAGTAAATGTAACATGAACTCTCTACGGGAACATGGTACTATTTTAGTTTATTATTTTGTATTCAGATGTTATTTCTACATCAGATCTCCTCCAAATCATCTTCCAAGTTTATAAAGTCCTTGTACTAACTCTTACATGACATACAGTGGAAAGTATCTGAAAGCTACCACGAAAACATTGTTCACTGGGAAGGTGGTAGGAGTAGAAATGTATATCAAGCGTAACTGAAATTTAAGAAATTTTAGAGACCTTACACACTGTCTAGAATAGTTATTTTCTGGGAAGTTTTGGCTAGTAGTCAGCAGACCAATAGCAAACCTAATGAAAATTAATTATCTAAGTGTATACCCCAGAAAATTAAACTGGTAAATGTTCTCCCAGTGTTTCTCTTTTCTTTTCTTTTTTTTTTTTTTTTTTTTTTTTTTGAAATGGAGTTTCACTCTGTCACCCAGGCTGGAGTGCAACGGCACCATCTCAGCTCACTACAAAGTGCTGGGATTACAGGCATGAGCCAACGCGCCTGGTCTCTTCCTGAGTTTTTAATTCAGACAGCCCTCAGGCTTACTTTTGAGGAATCACATACTTTGGGAAGCAAGGCTTGAACTCTACAGGTAGGAAAACAGAAAGACAATTAAGTAAATTAACTTGTCAAGGAGGTAGAGTAGATTCTCATATGTTCAATGTTTAAAATCAGCCTGATTATACACATAGAGGACATTGTATATTTGATAAGTCAGTGTTGGGTACATGCAAGTTCTGATAGCATTCTTTGGACCTTATATATTATTATCAATATTATTTGTATTAAATCAATCTTTTTTTTAAAATTCAATTTCACTGATGAACACAGAATTGTTCTTGGATGATAAAGCTCAAAATACAAACACACTAATTAGAATAAAGATTGCAATAAGTTATTTAAAATTGTCATAAAAATAATAGTATACGTAATCATATTCTAAAAACAAAATCACACACAAAACCACTAGTGAAACGATTGTGGGAGACGGTGTGGCCATTCCTCAAGGATCTAGAAATAGAAATACCATTTGACCCAGCAATCCCATTACTGGGTATATACCCAAAGGATTATAAATTGTTCTATTATAAAGACACATGCATATGTATGTTTATTGAGGCACTGTTTATAATAACAAAGACTTGCAACCAACCCAAATGCCCATCAAGGATAGACTGGATAAACATGTGGCACATATACACCAAGGAATACTATGTAGCCATAAAAAAGGATGAGTTCATGCCCTTTGCAGGGACATGGATGAATCTGGAAACCATCATTCTCAGCAAACTGACACAAGAACAGAAAACCAAACACTGCATGTTCTCACTCGTAAGTGGGTGTTGAACAATGAGAACACATGGACACAGGGAGGGGAATATCATACACTGGGGTTTGTTGGGGGGTAGGGGGGGTTGGGGAGCATAGTGGTGGGGGAGATTGGGGAGGGAGAACATTAGGAGAAATAGCTAATGTAGTGATGGAGGGATGAAGGCAGCAAACCACCACGGCATGTGTATACCTATGTAACAATCCTGCAAGAGCTGCACATGTACCCCAGAACTTAAAGTATAATAAAAAAGAAAGAAAGAAAATGACAAAAAAAGACAGCTGCACAAATATGTTTATCACAGCACAATTCACAATTGCAAAGATATGACCAGCCAAGTACCTATCAACCAATGAGTGGATAAAGAAAATGTGACATATATACACCATGGAATACTACTTAGCCATAAAAATCAACAAAATAATGTCTTTTGTACCAAATTAAATGGAATAATAGCCATTTAATAATAGCCAGAGGCTATTATTCCAAGTGAAGTAACTCAGGAATGGAACACTAAATACCTCTGTTCTCACTTGTAAGTGAGAGCTAAATTATGGGCATGAAAAGGCATACAGAATGGCATAATGGACATTGGTGACTCAGAAGCAGGGAAGGTAGAGGGAAGGAGAGAGATGAAAGAACTACATGTGGGGTACAATGTATACTACTCTGGTGACAGGTGCACCAAAATCTCAGATTTACCACTATACAATTCATTCATGTAAACAAAAACCACCAGTACCAATAAAGCTCTTGAATATTTTTTTAATGGTAGAAATAAGTAAAAATAAAATGTCCAAGTATGGGGAAGAAAAAAAGAAAAGAAAAGACATGAAAGTATACAGATTTTGTCTATCTTATTCTTTGATATCTTCAGGACTTAAAATGGTGCCGAGAGTTGAAGACACACAGTGAATGTATGTTGAATAAAATGTATTCAGTCAAAACATTGTCGAAACAAAATACAAATTCAGAAGGAAGGAGACAAACATCCCGACTAAAATCTCATCAACACATTTGAAATTTACTAAAATGAATTGATAAATCCACATTTGCTATGCAAGTTAAATGTGTTTATTTAAAACTAAAATTGCCTCAGGAATAAAAAAAAAACTTTTCCATAAAGAAAGTAGTATATAAGTAGTATATCCCATAAAGGGATATACTACTCAAAGCTAACAAATTGATAGATCAGAACAGACTAGAAGAGAGTGATGACAAGAATGAAGATATAGAGCACTAGTGTTGCAGAGGCAATGATTCTCAAGAGAGTTATGCAAACTTTACAGTGATGAAAACAAAGAGTGATGAGAAAATGAGGACATTAATAGACAGGAAAAAAAATAACTGGGAACAGAGTATTAATACTAATTCTCCTCCAAGTAAAGCCACAGCAATTAAATAACAATACTTGATACACAGAAATACGAGAGCAAACCTAAACTGGACATGTCATAATGAACCTGAAGCCACCCACATGATCTGCAATTTCAGAGATGCAGCAAAGGAAAGAAAGAAAGAAAGAAAGAAAGAAAGAAAGAAAGAAAGAAAGAAAGATAGAAAGAAAGAAAGAGAGAGAGAAATGGAAAATTTTAATAAAACACTATACATTGAATTAAATATCAGCAAACAAAATTGAGAGATATTAAAAAACATGAATTAGAAACTTAAAATGAGAAAATGGGTGGAAATGTGAAAGACGTAGGAAAAATTAAATTTGAGTTGAAGAACGTAGGAAGTTGGTGGAAAGGATAAAATCATATCAGTATGAAAACTAGGTTCCAAGAGGCCTGATAAAGAATGAATTATATAAAAACCTAATAAATGACATTGAATCAAAGCAGGAAAACTAGAAAAACAATTGATATGTGGCTAACAAAGGCATACAAATAGAAAGTGAATAAAATATAAGAAAGGTAATTCAACTTACATGTAATTGAAGTTTGTAACAAAATACCCAAGTGGGGTATTTTATTTAAGATGTTTGCATCAATGTTCATCATGGATATTGGCCTGAAGTTTTTTTTTTAGTTGTGTCTCTTCCAGGTGTTGGTATCAGGATGATGTTGGTCTCATAAAATGAGTTAAGGAGGATTCCCTCCCCTACCTTCCCACCCTTTGACAGGCTCCAGTGTGTGATGTTCCCATCCCTGTGTCCATGTGTTCTCATTGTTCAACACCCAACTATGAGTGAGAACATGTGGTGAGAAATGCAAATCAAAACCACATTAAGATATCATCTCACGCCAGTTAGAATGACGATCATTAAAAAATTGGAGACAACAGATGTTGGAGAGGAAATGGAGAAATACAAACACTTTTACACTGTTGGTGAGAGTGTAAATTAGTTCAACCATTGTGGAAGACAGTGTGGCGATTCCTCAAGGACCTAGAAATAGAAGTTTCATTGTTTGACCCAGAAATCCCATTACTGGGTATATATCCAAAGGATTATAAATCATTCTATTATAAAGACACATGGTAGAAGGTAGTGGGGTAGAAGTCACTGTAAGGAAGGGGATGGGATTTTCCATTCTAAAAGTTTTGGAGAGGGAAATTCAAGCTATTAAGTCATGAATTTCCAGGTATTTCCATTTCCCATCTCAGCTTAAAGGGAGGTGTTACCAGTATTATTTCCATTTTCCATCTCCCTCCAAGTTCTACCTTTTGGAGGGGTCTGCCTCACTCTGTCAAGTGGAATTCTTCCCTCTCCAAC